>PVKE010001037.1:0-111686 GCA_004027555.1 Craseonycteris thonglongyai
CCCAGTTCAGCATATGGGTCTGTACAGGCTTGGGCTGGGATTCAATCCCTGGATCCTGGGGTTGCAAGGTGAGCGCTTAACCTGCTGAGCCATCTCAGCATCCCCGAGTATTTTTCTTTTTTATATGCTGTACTTATTTTCCATTTATATTTCTTCTTTTGTGAGTTTTTATTGTAATCTATTACTGATCTTTCTGTTGGGTTTCTTTTTATACTGATGTTTAGGTGTTCTTTTCATATAACAATGTTAATTACATTTAAAATATTTATATTAAAAATATTTTGCCTTTCATCTTTTGAAAAATATATATGCAAGTTATGTAACTTTTTTGAATTTGCTTCTTTTTTTTAAACATTTTATTTTTAGCAGTTTTAGGTTGACAGCAAAATTGAGGAGAAGGTACAGAGGTTTCCCATAAATTCTCTGTCCTCACACGTGCATACAAGTACCGTTTCCCATTATCAAAGTGGCACTTTTGTTGCAACTATTGAACATACACTAGCACATCATTATCACCCAATGTCCATAGTTTCTATTAGGGTTCATTCTTGGAGATGTACAATCCATGTGTTTGGAGAAATGTATAGTGACATGCATCCACCATTAAAATATCATACTGAGTAGTTTCACTGCTCTAGAAATCCTCTGTGTTCCACCTATTCATCCTTCTCTCCACCCAACCCCTGCAACCACTGATCCTTTTATTGTCTCCATAGTTTTGCCTTTTCCTGAATGTCATATAGCTGGATTCATATGGTATGTATCCTTTTCAGATTAGCTTCTTTCAGTTAGTTACATGCATTTAATTTTCCTCTGTTTCTTTTCATGGCTTGGTAGGTTATTGCTTTTTGCACTGAATAATATTCCATTGTCTGGATGTACCACAGTTTATCCATTCACTTACTGAAGAACATCTGGTTGCTTCCAAGTTTTAGCAATCACAGTAGACTCTCAGTTAACCAGCACCCATGGGGATTGGTAGATGCTGGATAAATGTAAGTAAACTCTTTGTTAACCAGAACTTAAGCAACAAGCAAACTCTTGAGAGTTAATGGACAGTCTACTGTGTAAATAAAATGACATCAATATCTGAGTTCAGGTTTTTGTGTGGACTTAAGTTTTTAGCAACTTTGGATAACTATCAAAGAGAGCAATTGCTGGATTATATGGTAAAGTATGTTGTTATAAGAAACTACCAGACCGTCTTCCAAAATGACTGTACTATTTTGCATTCCCACTAGTAATGAAAGAGAGTTTTAATTTTTCTACAAACTCATCAGCATTTGGTGGTATCAGTGTTCTGGGTTTTGGTCATTTTAATAAGTGTGTAGTAGTATCTCATTGTTGTTTTAATTTGCCTTTTCTTAATAATATATGATGTGGAGCATCTTCACATATGCTTATTTTCATCTGTATATCCTCTTTGGTGAGGTGCCTGTTAAGATCTTTGGCTCATTTTTAAATTGAGTTGTTTGTTTTCTTATAGAGTTTTAAATGTTCTTTGTATATTTTAGGTTAACAGTTCTTTATCAGATGTGCCTTTTGCAAATATATTCTCTCACTGTGTGGCTTGTTTTCTTATTCTCTTGACATTGTATTTTGCAGAAGTTTTAAACTTTAATAAAATCTAACTTATCAGTTATTATATTTTATTCATGGATCAGGCTTGTGGTGCTGTATCTAAAAAGGCATTACCACACCCGAGGTTATCTACGTTTTCTCCTGTTATCTTCTGGGAGTTTTATAGTTTTGCATTTTTTATGTACTGTATATAATCAATTTTGAGTCAATTTTGTGAAGGATGTAAAGTCTATCTAGATTTATTTTTTGCAAGTAAATGTTCAATTGTTCTAGCACCATTTGCTGAAAAGGTTATTTTTGCTTCATTATATAGTCTTTGCTCTTTTTCTCAAAGATTAGTTGAACAGAATGCTCTAGGATATTTCAGTATGGTTTCTTGTCCCTTCTCACTGCTGGCAGCATGAGGGTTCTTGTTTTTCCCCCCTCCTGATATTTATCTTGAGAATTTGGTTGAGCTCCTGAGGTAAATCTCACAAAATTATAGGGGTTACCCCTACTACTGGGTCCTTCTGTTGTATTACTCTCAAACTTTCCACAATGAACATCTAGCAATTCAATTACAGCTTATATATTATTTTATCCTGGCACAATTTCTTTTGGTACTTTTCACCTGTGAGTTGGATCCAGTAAGCTGTGAGTCCTGTATTCACCTAGCTGTGTCTCCAATATTGTGGCAAGTTTGCTATGTCCTTTCCTCTTAGAGACCCTAGAAGAGATTTTTTGTTTTGTTTTTTTTCATTCTGTTCCATTTTCTACTTGTTATGGTGGAGTGGTGACTTCCAAGCTCCTTACATTGCAGAACCAGAAACTAGAAGTCAAATTATTATTTTGCACTTTCTAAAAAAAATGACATCACCATTGTTATTTGTGCAAGTAATACATTATATACTCCTATAAAAATGCAAAGAATACAGATTATATAAGAAAAATATTCCCTTTTTAACCTTCCCTCATATCTTGTCATTTCACTTCCCTCCTTGGGGGAAAAATGCTTATCAGGTTGGCTTGTATACTTTGAGGTATTTAATTTCCACATAGTTACATTTAAATGTTCATATAGGAATGACATATGTATATATGTAAAAATGGGATCATGCTGTATATATTATTCTGTGACTTATTTTCCAGTTAGTGTGTGAGTTTGGAGACTTTTCCATATTGTGTATCTGGATCTACGTAAAAAATATGGCTGCATAATATTCCATTATATTGATGTATTAGAGTTTGTTTAACCACTCTTTTTTATCTGTGGACACTTTTGTTATTTCCATTTTTTTATTATAAGTGATACTACAACAAAAAGCTTCAATTCACTTTGAACATTTTTGGGAACATTTCTCTAAGATAGACAGATATCTAGAAGAATAACTGCTGGATATTTTAAACATTTAAAGAATATGAGGACTCTAGCCCTTAATGAGGATAGTGGCTTGCATCTAGCACAAGATACAGAAGATGCACATCACAGCATAAGGGTGCCTGTCTCTTCTGGCTCTTACAAGTAGCCATGGCTACAGCTATTGAGCCATGCTGAATAGTTATAGAGAATTAATGTATAAAATGGCAGGGATGATTAAAACATTCACAAGCGTGGCCTTAGGTGAAACAGTGCAACAAACGAACAAGGTTATTGATTGCAGCTTTGTTTACACTAGGAAAAGATTGGAAACAACGCAAATGTAAATCAGTGGGGAAGTACAAACAAAAACCCAGCAATGACATATTCATACAGTGGAATGCCATACAACTGTTAAAAACAAAAAGACAAAAACAAAAGAATTGATATGGAGAGATCTCCAGAATAAACTGCCTTGTTAAGTTAAAAAATGTACAGAGCAAATTATAGAATATGCAAACTTTTGTGGAAAAAAAAGGGGGAGGAAATAAAAATACATATTTATGTTTGCTTCTAGATTTATAAAGAAACTCTCAAAGAATTAAAAGAAAGGAATAAAAGTGATTACCTGTTGGAGCAGTGATGGGAACTGGGGTGTGACACTTTTCACTGTATGTCTTTATGTATTGTTTGATTCTTGAACTAGGTGAATATATTGCCATTTAAAAATTAAATAAAATATAAAACATAAACGATGAAGATAATTCTGTTTCATCTAAGAAGTAGTCTCTATTCATTAGTTGTTACAATAAAGAAATGAAAAATATTTCAGATTTGTACACACTTAGGAGAAGTGGTGTCTTCGGCATGTGTAGCTGTTAATTGTTTGCAGAAATCACATGTTAGGCAGTGGCAGCAGCAGCAGCAGCAGCAGAATCAGATTTCCTGGTTGGTCTCATCTCATTCAGGCAGCTTTTTTTGACCAGGCAGTTAGGGTTAAAGTGCTTTTATTCTTTTTAGGCTAAAAGGTTCAGGGCACATCCGATTGTTTTGGTGAAACTTCTATTTTGATGCAAAATGTTTCAGCCTTGTCCTTTTAGTTCAAGTTAGATCAATTAAATATTTTTTAATAATTTCAAGGCAAATTGATCCCAGAGAACTAACAAGAGACTTACCCATAGCTCATTTATTCACCAAAATAATTAAATTTGTTAACAAATGTAAAATATAGAATTGCCAACATTAAATAGTCTCAGCTGCCACAGCCTAATTCATTTGTTTTCCTCATTAATGTTTACCATATTTTTCTATGTGATTTTAAGAATCATTGTCTTTTAAATTTACCTTGTGCACAGAATTGACAAGGCTTTGCTTATAATACATTTTTAAAAATACAGCATACTTATCTAAAACAAAAAAGTCTCATTATCAGAAAGTATTATTGCTGTATAAAGAGAAGTTACATAAATTCAGCCACAATAGTAGGAGTTTACAGTGCAAGATTTATTTTAAACTTGAAGCTACGTAATGTACATTCAATAATTGTGAACGTTCTTTGTGAAGTACAGCATACAAATGCTCTTTATTGTTATTTTTTGGTATGCATTGTCATGTGAAAGTAATACTAAGAAAAGGTAGAAAATGACAGAGGATGAATGAGCAATTCAAATGGATGGAAGTAGTACTAATAAACAATCAGCTTTCAGCTAGATAAAAAGGCCTCACAAATGTTTAGGTTATTAGCTGATACTAGCCAACCACTTGGTAATCATGCATCTAATGAGAGTGAGCACTGATGGCTCAAGGAACCATGAATCAAATTATGCAGTTTTATTAAAATGTTTTCTCCACCTGTCTTCAATTATTTAGATTCAATCTAATTTTCCTTCAAAATTAAAGTCTGGGGCTCAAGCTAATTTATCTGACTGAACATTTAAAAATAGATGTCCTTTCTACCTGTATGTGATGTCACTGAGAAAAAGGACCGTATGTTTCTACAACACTGTTTTTGAAACACATTTTTCTAAACTTATTAAACTAATGTGCAGTGGAAAGAACATAATGGAAGCTTTGTCCCTGAACACTAAAATTTAGGAGATCAACAAATCACCTTTTTCTCTTTCCTATTTCACTTACTACTACTCCTCTAACTACTTCAGTAGCTGTGACAAGCTCCCTTTAATTTTACCTACACTCCTTGTCAGTTGAACACAGACAATGCCAAGAACCAAGCTCAAGGTGTAAGAGAATGAAGCAAGCATTCAGGGTCCAGAGTAACAATACGTATTCAGCTTTTTGGATAATTATCACAGAACTGTCTCTAAACCTGAATTTGCAGGGTCCATTTAAGAAATAACTCCTTTGTGGGATTTGGATGTCTGGGACTTTTTAAATTTTGTTGAATAATATCCAGCCTCTGGATATTATTCAGGACTGTCCAGGAGCCAGGTACAGCTACTTGTGAAAGGAAGCATGGTGAATGGCTTATTGCCTTTCCGGTTTGGGGTACCTGGGACCTACAGTCACTGTCATGCCTGACCACTATCTAGCCTTCTTTCCCTTCTCCATCTTCTATTGTTTCTTTTCTCTATGACTCTCATCTTCTTTCTGTCTCTGTTTTTATTTTCCTACACAAAATTTACTGCTCCTTTAAGGCTCCAGTTGTATATTGTCTTACTCTGAAAAAAACCAAACACATTTTGATAGAACCAACATTTATGAATTTAGTAATGTATCTGTGGGAATGACTCAGGTTACAGTAGTTATGAGTAGTCCAGGTAGAGGGACTTTTTTTCAAGGTGTTGGTACAGTTCCATTTAAATGGACAATATAGACGTTTTAATCCCTGATTGTCTGTATTACTACAGCACAGTTATCTCTTAATTATCTTAATAAGAGGCATTGATCAAATGAATAATTTAAAAATATTTGGCATTGGAATGCACAATACAATAATTTTTTTCTCTCAGAGCTTATTTTACCAATTACTTTTGGTTTGGACTTCTATTAAAAGAACCACTTCTCTAGAGTATACACCAAACTGCTTCCAAGAAGAAGCAATCTAAAATTGTTGGGGCAAGCACAAGAGCTAAAGGGAAATGAAAATGTTCAGAATCAGACGAATCAACATTGTAGTCAATTATTTATTTGTATCTTGCTATTTAGCCCAAAAATGATACTAAAGAGGAACAATGACTGACTCACATGGGAGCATTATGCCTCTTGAAGCCCGAGCATAAGATTCCAGCTCTGTCCAGTATAGCGTCTTGTTGTCTGATAATAACAAGAGTAATCAATCATTCCTGAATGGCCCACAGTGTCAACTACCACACTAAATTCTTAACATGGCTTTTCTCATTTAATCCTCAAATTACTTGTCTTCATATTACAGATGAGGTTCAAAGACATTAATTGCCTTGCCTAAAGTCACACCTCTTGGACTTGGCGGAGGCAACACTTGGACCCCAGTTTGTGTAGCTCGATACCTGTGTTCCCAATACCTATATCCTACTGCCCATGCTATTGTTGATGATAAGCTAGGAAACAATGGCTGCTTTGCCATTGCATTCCTTGTCAAATGATCTCCCTCAAATACAGGTCTCATTCAGCCATGGGTGGCATCTCAGCCTTAGGATGAAAGTACCCCTTGGTGAGCCTTACAACCCACCCCACTGCATAGGCTTAGCTGTCTACGTGTGAGCCATCTTGTCTTTGTCCTCCCAGTTCAACAGCCTAGACTTTGCTGCTACTCAGCCTCCCCAATTATAGTTACTGAGAACTCAGAGGTATTTGATTCCATCTGTGATCTTTGGTGCAATCTCAACCTAAGTGTATGCTCTCAGTGCAAGTTCTTTACCTACATCTCTTTTTCCATCCTGCTGACTCTCTTGTATCTTAATAGAGTCAAAGATTAATAAATATTTTACCTCCTAGCAACTAATATCAACGCTTCCTACAGTGGTGAAGGTTTTGGTAGTTACTCAAAACTGTTAGAATTTTTTTTTTTAACGGGGGAGATAAAAAAACCAAACCTACAGTAGCATGAATCTTCCTAAGCATGCACTCCCCGACCTTGTAGAAATTGCTTTGCAGAAACAGTGACCAGTATCTAAATCACGTCAGTGCAAATCACTACTTTGTCAAGAAGCAGGGACTTAATGCTTGTGTTATTTTAAAATTGTTTTCAGCCTGAGCTTGCCGTACCTAATTGCTTTTGAAATATACTTGTTAAAGCTTCAACCATATTGTTGATGGCATTCAAGCATCGTTGCGTGGGTTCCTATCATTGAGAAGCAAGGTTGGCAATTTCCTCTCTAACCTCGAACTTGATGGTTTTAATATCTAGGCTATTAAATTTACAGCAGGAAGAACTCTAGTGGAATAAATCTTTTACCAAAGCAATTTAAGTAAACAAGAAAATTAAAAAAAAAAAAAAGGGTAAAGCATTTAAAGTTCAGATAATATGTCCTCCAAGGACTGCCCTCTATTTTTGTGGCACCACACAAAGTTGTTTGAAGTTGAAGATGCTATATTTGAGATGGACTTTTGTGGAATCAGCTTCTGAATTCAACCCTAAAGCAAATACTGTGGCTTCAGGTATGGTGTTGATGAATTCCTGAACAAATTTTGATCAGAGGTAAAAACCCTAAATTCTCTTTTATTATTTATTTTTTGGAGATCGAGAGTATCCCCATTAGGGAAATAAACAGAAAAAATAAAACTGACTTACTTTGCTTCATTTAAAAATATTGCTTTTGTCTTCTCCCCACCTTCAAGTTCAAGGTTCAATAAACACTCATCTGTCATTCAGCAAACATTTATGGGCTATCTACTACATTCCAGGTATTGTTTTCTGCACCACCAAGTGCAGTGACCATACAGCAGAAAGAGACATCCCTATGAGAGTCTTTGTACCAGTTTAGTAACTGAGGAAACTGGCTGAGACTAAAATGTCTTCAGAAAGTTGTGAAAAGTAAAGGCACAGAATTTCTTTCTTCTTTGGTAATGTATTTCAATATACATTCTATTTGAAGATGCTTTTGTTGTTTTTTTGGTAAGATATACAACAAAGGAAATCAGGCTGTGTTTGGAGAACTTGCCTGCTTCTTGTTGTTAGAAGAAAGCCTTATATGAAGTAAAAGCACTATACAAGTCTGGTGAAAAACACTGTGTTATTTGTGATAGAAGAACTATGCAATTTCCCCCTCTGGTTTGATGAACATTTATTAGATCATTTATCAAATAACTTGGTTTTCCAATACATTATCAGGAATTAGCGAGATTGGTTATGGACTTAATTATGCTTTTCAAAAAAATGTTTTAGTCTGCTCTCAAACATTTTGAAGTGGACCTTTATAATACTTACCAAATTGTATGAAAGCACATTGCTGTCATCACATAAGGGTCACAGGTGGAACAGAGCAGGGCTGAAATGAAAGGTAATGGAAAAATCCAGTACTTGTGTTTGCTACTTAAATGTCATAGCTGGGTAAATAGATTTCTCTACTTCCTAGGACTCAGCTTCTACTACATTAGTCTGGCAGCAATTAGAGAGGAGAGGTTGCTCTGCAAATTGGCTTGGCGAGCCATATAGTTCATCTTTTTATTGTGCAAAGCAGAAAAAATGGCTTCTAATCAAACCACTTCAACTTTCAGTCGAAAAATTATTTACCATCCCATCAGCTGCAAGTACCAATGAAATGCTCTATTTGAATTAACTGAAGGAAGAGGTATTTGTATCAACAAGCTGACTGCAATTATGGGGGCACAATCTTACTATGGGAACAATAAAGAGACTGTATTATTATTGAGGTGTCCTTGCCAAATTGATTAATGCTTTTAGGAGAATTAATCTACATTTCAAATATAGTTGGATTCTTATTAACTAAATCAGAAATGTACCACTTAATGACTGTGATGCTCAAAAGAGATGATTTTTTTCTCCCCCAAACAACTGACCCTTATAAATGAAGTATAATAATGAATTTGAGCTAGTGCAACTATAAAAGGAGACACCTTTAAGCTACGTATGCCTTAATGTCGCTGGCTTCACTGGGAAAACACTGAGATTCAAGCAGCCTGTGTTGGGAGCTGGGGTGTGGGAGACCGAGAAACTTTGGCCTCACTTGAGAAGCTTCACTCACAGCTCCAAATCGGATTAAATGTTATTTGGCATCTCAAAAGACAAAGATTTCTTATGCAACAGGAGTCCACATTTCTGAACAAAAAAATCAGCAGAGAAGAACAGAAAGTCTGTTGAAACCATTCCCCACCCCCCAAGTTCTAATTCTTTTCATTACTAAACCTAAATCATGAGTTTTAAAATATTTTTTATTTTTTAACAATTGTTTTCTTTTTTAATTACAGTTGACATACAATATTATATTAGTTTCAGGTGTACAGAATACTGATTAGACATTTGTGTAACTTAAGAAGTAATCATCCTGATAAATCCAGTAACCATCAGACGCTATACATAGCTATTACAGTATTTTTTACTCTATGCCTTATGCTTTACTTTACACCCCCCCTTGACTATTTTGTGACTATCAATTTGTACTTCTTAATTTCTTCCCCTTTTTCACCCAGCTGCCCCCAAAATTCCCTCCCAGATGGCAACCATCAAAATGTTTTCTGTATCTATGAATTTTTGTTTTGTTTATTTTGTTCCTTAGATTCCACATATAATTGAAATCATATTGCATCTGTCTTTCTCTGTCTGATGTATTCCACTCAGCACAATACCCTCCAGGTCTATCCATGCCGGTACAGATGGCAAGAATTCATTCTCTTCCATGGCCAAACAGTATTTCTATATGTATATATCACCTCCTCTTTATCCACTCATCCATCAACAGACACCCAGGCTGCCTCCACATCTAGGCCATTGTAAACAATGCTGCAATGAACATGTGCATGAACACATCCCCTTGAAGTAGCATTTTGGGTTTCTTCAGATAAACACCCAGAAATGGGATTACTAGATTCTTCTTTGTCTCTTGTTATAACCGTTGTTTTAAAGTCTAGTCTGGGTTAAGTGTTGCTAGTTCACCTTTTTTTTTTTCCCCTTTTCATTTTTATGAAACATCTTTTTCCATTCCTTTACTTTCAGTCTGTGTATGTGTGTTTTGATCTGAAGTAAGTCTCTTGTTGGCAACATATATAAAGGTCTTGTTTTCTATTTTTTTTTTTTTTTAGAAATTTATTTTATAGTTTTTGACAGAGGCAGGGAGAGACAGAAACAGAGAGACAAAGAGAAGGGGGAGGGCTGAGAGCAGTCTCCATAGTTGTACATCATCAGTTTTCAACATGCTTTCGTTCCACACTAGTGGGCAAGGGCAATGCAAGGCAGAGACCAGGCTGCAGGCCTCTAGCATGGGAAGTACGCCCCCTCGAGTCAGGGGCAAAACCGGGGCCTCCCGCATAGGAAACACAGCCCAGTTCAGCATATGGGTCCACATGGGCCAGGGCGGGGATTTGATCCTTGATTCCTGGGGCTGCAAAGGAGCCCTTAACTCACTGAGCCATCCTGGATTCCCCAAGGTCTGGTTTTCTTATCCACTCAGCCACCCTATCTTTTGATTGGAGCATTTAATCCATTTACATTTGTAGTAATTATTGATAGATACGTAGTATTGCCATTTCATTATTCATATTTTTGGGGTTTTTTTTGTTTTGTTTTGTTTTGTTTTTTTCCTCTTAAAGAAGTCCCTCAACATTTCTTGTAATACTGGTTCGGTGGTGATGAACTGCTTTAGCTTTTTCTTATCTGGGAAGCTCTTTATCTGTCCTTGCATTCTAAATGTTAGCTTTGCTTTTCATCACTTTGAATATTTCAGGTCAGTTCTTGAAAAAGAAATTCCTTTCTACTAGATGAATGTTAATTACACAGTGGAAGATTAGGCAACATCTGCAGATAATGTCATGTCTTATTTGGGGCAGTGGTTTCAATGTGGGGCAGTGGTTCTCAGTGATTTCTAAGCTCCCATTTCAATAGAAGCCCTGTAACCTTTCTAAAAAAATAAATAGATTTCACTGGAGAGACCTCCCCTTTTGTGTTTTCTCCCTCACTTCGCCTCCTGCCTCCAAATAGCTGGTTTATGCCTACAGACAGAGAAGAGGCAGTTGGCTTTTGCTTGGATTTGAGTTCCTCTCCCCTTTCTTAGTTCCCCTCTCATTTACCAAGGCCACATGTGTTACACTCAAATAAAGCTTGCTACCTCTTGCAAGGTAAGAGGGCTTAGCTGAAGTGGGCACTGTGTATCGGGTGCAATGGAACTACCTGAGCATTTAGTTCTCCACTCCCACCCAGGTGGGCCTCATTAGAAAGCCAAAGGGCTGGTGTTCAGGATGAAGGGAAGAAGGAAGGAGGAGGGAAGGACTTCCAAATGAAACACTTTATGTGGACTTAGGGCTCTTGGACAGCCTTGTTCCTGGTGGGAGAAGGGCTGCCTAGAGGATTTTTACATGGTGGTTCTGCTACTTGCTGGTTAGATCTGGATGTTGGTTTCCAGGCTTTCCTTGTTGTCAAGTGTTGTTTATATCTTTTGAATTTAGTTCCAAGTTACAATCTCTCTAGGTCTCCATTCCCTGATTGCAAAGAGAAGGTTGACTCAATGGATGACCTTGGGTCCCTTCCAGTGCTAAAATGTAATGAAATAATCTTGCAAAAGTCCCCCATCAATGTATCAAACATATTTTAGAAAGCACGAAGTGTAGATAATTAGGAAGAACAGAAGGTCCCAAATCATGTGGAACTGGATAGTACATTTTTTTCCTTTAACATTCTCTTTTTAAGCCTATTTGCACAAGGAGTTTAAATTTTATTTGCATCCAGTTCAGGCCTGACTCTGGGTTACCTCTCAATGACATTTCAGATTTAAGGGTCCTCTAGGGCAAAGATGAACTGAGCGTGTTCATAAATAGGACTGGGTCCTCACATTCAGAAATGACTGTTCATCTTGTATCCTTGTTCAGATGTTTCATTTGTTGAGAAGTGGGGGTGGGGAGGGCAGGATGCATGGCGGTGGTGGCATGGAAGTGTCATGGGAAAATACGCAAAAGTATCAAACAAAGATTTCTGTGCTGTTCATCTTCTTAAGACTACAGCCAACTTCAATTGATTTGTAGGTCTTTTCCTTCCTTCAAGAAAAAAAAATCTTTGGCAGCAAACATTTAGGCACGGGTAGAAGTCAAAACCTGGATTCAATCATTGAAAAAAGAACACTATAATATTTGCCCTGAGAATTAACTTCCCTCCCTGCAAAGGTTTATTTTATCTTTCTCCTGGGTTCATTAAAAAATTAAAATAGTTACTAAAATTATTGTTCAGCTCCTCCTCTCACACTGACTTCATCAAGAGGGAGCTAGGTGGAGGGCAGGGCAGTTGATTCGACATTACAGTTGACCACAGAGCACAGAAGCATCCTGGAGCGACATGAAGATGTCTCGTGGCCTGTGCAATGTGTGCACCTTTACCTAGAAAGGAAGCGCCGTGAACCACGAAGCTGACCCTCAGCTTGGTTCTCACTGCTCCCACCAGGCAGGGACTCTGTAAACACTAGAAAGGCGTCGGTCTGTGAGCTTGGAAATTCACGACCCCTGGAAATCACTTTTTTTTTTTTTTCCTCCGTGTGGTTTCAGGTTCTTGAGGGCAAATCAACGTCCCAAGTCTCAGAGAGCTTCTATTTGCTGTCCTTTCGGGGCCTTCAGCGTGCCTGCTCTGCCCCGCACGGATGTAGGTCATTCTGGGCAGACACTGGGGTGGCACCTTCCACTGCGATGTTCATCCACCGCGGCCCAGAAAGAGAAGTGCCCAGGGACGGCGATGGGGCCCTTGTGCCGTTTTTTTCTTTTAATCTTTTGGTCCTTCTCTGATGTTACAGACAGTGAGGTGGGAAGAAGGAGGGAGAAGCGTCCTCTGGCCTCCGGGTGCGCGTCCTGCAGCCTGGTAGGGGCCGTGAAGAGCCCGGGGCCCCGCCCTCACCAAAGTCCTTTTGCACATTAAAAAGAAACCTGCTTTCATTTACTGAGTGAAGACGAAGAATGGGGCTGGGTTTGCGGACCGGGAGGAAGAGGAGAGGGCTTGCCGAGGGATCTAGGAGAGCTGGTATTTACGGATAAACGATGTTACAGGCCCGTTTGGAAAACGGATTCAGGGCCCTCCTTCCCTTTTTGTTCCGTTGACACTTTCAACTTTAGATTTTTGTGTTTGATTTTAGAAGAGGGACATTTCTTTAAAAAACCCAAACAAAACCTATGTATAAAATGTAAGTAGGTAAATTATATGACATATTAAATTCAATGGAAAATCAGATAACATTCTTCAAGTTTCACAATGGTAGCACTTACATGATTTTTAACCTAATATTTAACCTGACAAAATGCTGTGATACTTTTTTGTTAGGATGGTTTTCATTTTGAAATAAATCTCTTTTTGTATTTGGTAAGAAATTTCTCAGTGTTTGTGAATAATGCTAAAGATGGAGGATTCTGGTGAGTTTTAAATAATATTACATCATTCTATCATATGCTTGGAACCAACTAAAATTTATACTGTACATACGTGTTTGTGTGTGCATCCATCTATATGAATAAAATCTTAGAATTCTGGAATATTCAGGCTGAGTGGCCTCTGTACCCAATGAGCAGCCCAACTTACTCACTGGATGAATGAGCTGATCTCACAAAGAAATTCTTCATCTTCTTTTGGAAGAGTAGTGCGTTTTCTATTCTGGCTGCAGTGGAATATTTTCTAAGAATTATTTCATGCCACATCACTTTGATGATATGCCAGCTGCACAAAGTGTTTAGGCAACTTCAATGCATGCTTTTAAAGTGTTTAGAACTAATTTTAACGTAACACATTTCTGTTTTCCAATGAAACACACACACATGTGTACACACACACACACACACACACACACACACACACATGCAGTCTGGGTTTTATGGGCTATATCAACAAAATAGGTGCAGTGAGTTCTTTTGCGTAAGGATCCTTTTATTCCTGTTCTTTCTTTGTATCTGCAGTTGGGTGGGCTGCAGACTCTTTCCAAAGGTCTGTGAGGCATTTTGGAATGTATGGGTATGTGAAGGTGGCCTTGGCAAGAGGCTGGTTAATGAGGACAAATTCAGGGAGTGGAAAGCCTTTCTGAGAAGGTTTCTCATTTCCCTGCAACTGCTGAGCAAGCACCAGTGCACATTTCTGCCTCAGACTCTGGGGACCACACAGAGCTCTTTGGGGAAGAGAATCTTTAGTGTGCACACTCATCACATTTTTTCAGGTATTATAAATGGCGATGCTGTGATTTACACACATATGCTAGGGATATGTTAGTGAGCACTCAAAATTCCTAAATGCGATTACATTTTTAAAAATACTGTTTCATTTCTTTTCTTTACCATTTTGTGCCCCTGGAGAAAGTCATGGGTTGTCAAATACCCTTCCCCCCATTTCCTGTGCAACTTCTGTAATTGACTATCAACATTAGTAGAAACACTAATGCCACATTGAGTATGTTCTGTACCAGACATAGTACTAAGTACTTTACATGTATTATTTCATTTAGTATTTACAACAGTCCTATGAGGTAAGTATTTTTATTTACAAATGAGCAAATTGAGGTTCAGAGAGGTGAAATATGTTGCTCAAGATGACATGGTAATAACCAGATGTAGGAATCAAACTGATGTCTCACTCCAAAAGCCAAGTGCTCAGTCTGTTAAATTACTTGATTCCAGAGAATTATTACTTTTTGTTTACCTGGTCAAATTAGAGTAATAGCTTTTTGTTCTCACATGTGTTCTGACACAGCTTCTTCTTGTGTTGATATAGCTCTAACATTTGAAGAAAAACAATTCAGTTTCATACTAAGGGGAGACATTTGTTTAGTACTTAGTTTCTAAAGCCCTGCCCTTCATTTGTTCTCACTAATTCTAATGTCCATCCTGCAAGGTGCTATGTGGAAAAGATGATTCCTACACCACCAGCATCAGATTTAGAATTAATTCCCTGGAGGACTAGCTTAAAATGCGTATTTCTGGATCCCCCATGAACTGGGGTAAGAACGTGGGCAGTCAGATGTGACTGGGGAACTTGCCTTTTTTTTTTTTTAATTTTTTTTTAATATTTATTTATTTACTTATTTATTTTGACAGAGAGAGAGAGAGAGAGAGAGAGAGAGAGAGAGAGATACAGAGACAGAGAGAGAACTGAACTGGGGGAGCTCCCAGTTCAACATATGGTTCCGCACGGGCCGGGGCCGGGATTCGATCCTCGGTCCCCGGCGCTGCAAAGTGAGCGCTTAACCCACTGAGCCATCCCGGCTTCTGAACTTGCCTTTTAATAAGGTCTCAAATATATGAATGACTAGAAAGCGAAATATGAATTTTGGAATCAAGCATTGATTTCTATCCCAGTTTTTGCTCTTTTCATCAAGCTGTCAATAGAGCTGTACTAAACATTAGATAGAGTGGGTGTGAAAACAGTAATGTTTCGGAGTACTAGTTGTGATGAAAGCCAGTGCTTTTGGAGCACTAACTTACTTAGCCAGATACTGTGTTAAGCACTTTGCTTGTACTAAATCACTGAAGTGTCACAGCAACCACATAAGAAAGGGCTATTCTTATTTCTCTTTACAGAAGAGGAGGCTGAAGCACGGAGATCAAGCTCATTCAGGATTTGATATCAGGGGGTCTGGCCCTAAGGTTGTGCTCTTCAACTCTGTATTCTGCTGTCTCTCTCATAATTGGTATTGTTACTTCCCTTTGGACCATCTTATGAAAATAGCAGCAACAAAAACTAATAAAAATGCTAGGTGCAAAACAATTAGAGTTTTTTCCTTTTGACCCAGAACATGTAAGCATCATATGGTACATTTCTTTTTAAGATTATTTAGTCTACACAGGATTGGATGTATGTGTTGGAGAAGACCTGGCAGAGATCTGTTTGAGTTATCTGATGGTTGGCTTTGCACAGGGCTAATTCAAATCTGACTTGTGGACTTGCAGCACCAGCATCACATGGAAGCTTGTTAGGCAAATTCTTGGGCCCCATTCGCACCAAAGTACCAAAATATCTGGGCATGAGCCCGGCATCTGTTTTGACAAACTCTGCAGGTGACACTGATGCATCCTAAGGTTGAAAACCCCTTGTTTAGGGTACAGAAAGAAAAAAATATTTTCTAGGGTTTATAGAATATAGAAGCAGTAAAAAAATATTGGCATGTCTTTACCCCATGGTGATTCAGCTAGTCTTATGGTTGGTTGATCTTCTAGGTAGACACGGGATTCATTGAGGTAACAGTGCCTTTGTTCCAGGCACTGTTGCTGTTGACATGCAAATAGAAATCAGACATACCGTAGTTCTGGTGCCAACGAGCTTGCAGTCTAGTGATAAGGAAACATGGGCACATCAGACCAGAAAGCAGTGCAGGCAGGGCTACGATGAGGTCAGGCAGGGGAGGTTGTAACAAAGGTGAAATCTGAGTAGGGACGGGAAGGATAAAGAGACCTGCCCTCAACAGAGATGGTTATCTGACACTTACTGAAAAATTCAGACCAACTTTAAGAGTAGAATAACAACAGTTATGAGAACTGTACCCCAAAATAAGATCAATGAGGGCTGTTTAGAAAGTCTCCAGCCATGTAACCATTCTTGTTATATTGACAATGGCTGGATTTTTCCCAGACAGCCCTCATAGTCGGGGAACTACTTCCTAGTGGCTGCATATAACACTATACACAGAATCTAGGTGCGGGTTTTTGTCAGAGTGTACATACCCAAAACTGAATCGGAAAAGATGAGTGTAACTTATACACATAAAAGGTCTTCCAGACAGAAAATGCAGCTGAGTCCAGAAACACTATGTAAAGAGTAATGTTTCGCAATTTTTAGCAAGTGATACCTTGAGGAAAAGATAACATTTGCAAGGCCCCCTGGGATAATTTAATTCATTGGTGGCACATAGGTTGGTGCTCTGGTTTAGGGAGTGTAAGCTGTTCACAGTAACCAGAGTGTACAGGAAGAGGCTAAGGGGGAGGTTTGGAGAGCTGGGAGTGGGAGAGGTGGCAGATGTCACCTCCTAGGAATTATTTTAATGGATAAAATGAGCTCAACCTCCACTTTGGAAGAAATTAAATTATGATATTTTTGCCAATTTCTTACCAAGCATTGGGAGACAGCTGGCTTTTCCTCTAGGAGGTAAGCTGCTGGAAGAACTTTATTCTTGCCACTTTGGGTGTTTAAGGCATAAGGTTTTCCCCTCTCCTTGGGTCCAGAGGGGAGGTTGTGTGTTGTTGCAATCAGAAGATCAGAATCCAATGAGCAAGGGCTGGAATTTATTGTTCCCATGAATGAAGATGGCCTCACTATTCATTTTCCTCTGTGCACGATGAGAAATGTCAAACCCTACTCAATTGAAAGCACCTTTGCTCAAACTCATTTGGGCTTTAATTTTAAGAGCCAAACTTTCTGGGAAGTAGAAGTGGTACAGTTTAAATATAAATTTCATCTAAAAGTTATTTCACAAGACCAGTGGATTTTAAGTATTTCTATTCATTTTCCTATATGTGTTTCTTTTCTTAGACCTTCCAGCCAGGTTATTTAGGGATGTTCCATCTGCCCAAAAAAGAAAACCAAGGCCTTGGCCACTGGACAATTTCCTCTGCCTTCCTTCCCTGCTGGGCCTTACTTTAAAAAACTGAGCAGGGAGTGCAGAAGCAGCAGGAGAGGCTGTAAGATTTATATTAGAAAAGCTTAAAAGAAAAGTTTTTGTTTGGGGTTTGAGATTGTCATCGATGGGGAGGATATGACAGAAATGGGGAGAACAGATTTTAAAGATGTTTTGCTGTGCATAAGAATTTATTCTCCTCCATTCCTGGGATATTTAGTCTGAGATATAACAACCCCCGAAGCTTTTGGTTTCTTTATTTTTTATGGACTGTATTTCTGAGAATGTGTCTCTATGAAGCATTGAACTACAGGGAGCTTGAATGTCCTTGCATTGTATAATTTTACTTGAAATTCAGAAAAGGCTGAATTTATCAGTCTTTTAGAAATCAATTTGTTCTTTGGCTTTTCACCATAAGGTCACTGGTGAGGTTGAAAAAAGATGGCCGGGCTAAAGAGAAGGGGGAAAGAACATAATCCAGAAGCTTTCAGTAAAGAAGGTTCTATGGGGGCATAGCTTCCTGAGAGTAGCACAATAAATGAGGGTGGAAGTTTCAAGAATAACTTTAATTTCTTGCCATTTAGTCTATAAAATGGTAAAGGATGATTTATGTATTATTTTGTTCCTATTTTGAACTGAAGTTGGTATCAGAGATACCACAAGATTTGAGATTTCTTCTAAGGAATTCAGGACAAAATTTTCATGTTGTGAGGTCAAGTTTGGATGAGAAGGGATGAGAAAATTAAACATAGTATGGGATTTCTATCATAAACATAAAAAAATTATGGTAAAATATATACATATAGCACAAAAGTTGCCACCTCAACCATTTTTAAGTATACAATTCAGCAGTAAGTACATTTACATTGTTGTGTACCTAATCCCCAGAACTCTTTTCATCTTACAAAACTGAAATTCTATACCCATTAAACAATTCTCCATTGCTCCCTTACCTCAGCCCCTGGCAAACACCATTCTCCTTTCTGTCTTCATGTATTAGACTACTCAAGGTACCTCATATACTCATAAGTGGAATCATGCAGTAATTATCTTTTTGTGATAGACTTATTTTATTTAATATAATGTCCTCAAGTTTTATTCATGCTGTAGCATTGTGTCAAAATTTCCTTCCTTTTTAAGGCTGATTAATATGCCATTGCATGGGCATATCAAATTTTGTTTATGCATTAATCTGTTAATAAACACTTGGGTTGTTTTTACTTTTTGGCTTTTGTGAATAATGATGCTATGAACATGGGTGTATAAATATCTGTTCTAAACTTTCTGCTTTCAGTATGTTGGAGTATATACTCAGAAGTTGAATTGCTAGACCATATGGTAATTCTATTTTTAATATTTTGAGGAACTGCCATACTGTTTCTATAGTAGCTGCACCATTTAATGTTCCCAACAACGGTGCACAAGGGTTCTAATTTCTTGCATCTTTGCTGACACTTGTTATTTTCTTTTCTTTTCAAAAAATAGTAACCATCCTAATGTGTGTGAGGTTATATTAGCAAGATGTAGCTGCAAAACAAAATTTAGTGGCTTAAAACAGCAACCACTTATTATTGCTCATGGATATGCAGGGTGGCAGCTTGGATTAGGATCAGCTGGTTGGGTCTCTGGTCTTGGCTGGGTTTACTCACACTTCTGTGGTCAGCAGCTGGCTTGGTTAAGGAGCAGGTTGGTTGAGGGAGGGTCATGCTGGGGGCTCATCTCTGTTCCATGTGGTCTCCAATGTTCCAGTAGGTGAGCTTGGGCTTGTTCACATGGTGGTAGCAAGCGTCACATAGTGCAAGTGGAACTATCAAGGCTCAGTGAGGGCTGGGCTCAGAAATTGCACACCACTTACGTCACATTCACTGGAAGTGAAGTGTTAAGATCCCAGCTTAGATTCACAGGGGGAGGAAGATTTTTTTATTTTTTTCCTTAGAAGTCCAGTTACCATGGAGTTTACTTAACCTAAGAGCAAAATGTCATAATGTCTTCATGCAATACATACATGGTTCTTTAAATAACAATTATGACAACTAATGGAAAGAATTAAGAAATGCTGTACTTGTGATCCATATAAAACACCAACATTTTGTGTTGTACATAGTTTAAAGAAATGTCTCAAACACTTGGCAAAATACTGTCATAGCTAATAAACAGCAGCATGCCTGATAGGTGGGCACAGGGATTTAGAAAAGAAAAAAAAGAATCACCCCGGAACTCTCAATTTCTTCAAAATCACTGAGCCGGAAAAGCAACGCCGAACCACCATGTTGATTTTGCACACTTCTGTATAGTACCTTGACTTAAATCCAAGAGCAAAAGTTAAGACTCTCCTTCTTTCTTTTTGGCAAACAGCTGCAGGGTAAACTCATATGACTTTTTTCCCTGGATTTTACCTGGGAGTGGACTTAAATTTTTTTATTTAAAAGAGGGCATATTTGACACTTTTATACTGGTATCACCAATGTTAATATTTCTTGGAGTTTTATTTATTTATTTATTTATTTATTTATTTATTTATTTATTGACAGAGAGAGAGAGAGAGAGAGAGAGAGATACAGAGACAGAGAGAGAACTGAATTGGGGGAACCCCCAGTTCAGCATATGGTTCCGCACGGGCCGGGGCCGGGGCCGGGTTTCGATCCTCGGTCCCCGGCGCTGCAAAGTGAGCGCCTAACCCACTGAGCCATCCCGGCTTCCCCATTAAAATTTCTTGGGATCTCAGGAAGATTCATAGTCTTTACAGCTAGTACACTAAGCCAGCCTCAGATTTCTCCAGGTTATTTTATGCATCAATTATTGTAACCATTTTATTCATGTTGGTTTCTAGTACCATTCCCCCATCACCATTTCTGCAGGAATATTGTGAACCTTGTCTACATGGAAAATTAAATCCAGTTCACAGACATTTTGAAAACACTTGTCCAATGTTTCTACAAAACTTGAATTAGATCTAAAATGACAAGTTCACTTGTCCACATGGAAGACAAAATATAATGTTGCATAAGGTCTATAAATCAGTTTGTCAGAGCCTCCAATTAATAATTCTCCTTCTAGGAAATTACAAACATTTTCTTCTCTCCTAGATACCAAATGGAATGTCTTCCTGAGGACTTGCTGTTGTGTATCTTCACCATAAGGCTGGTAGAACTTGGAGATCCGGGGGTTCCCATGGTTGTTGAAGATGGTGGTTGTTGAAGGCGAGGATCATCTTGATCGTGGTGGAGCCAGGCCAACCATGTGGGCACTGGGCCCAGGGCCAGAGACCCTTGCAGCATGTGAGCATGAGCCCTATTCCTGGGCCAGGCTGGAGCAAGATTCTAGATGGCAGGAGCTAACACCTCAACTTGCAAAGAGGTATGGAAACAGGGAGGTGATAAAAAATTGTGACTATTCTTATAGTCTATCACAGGAGTCTAGAATTTTGGTGAGAATAGTAGAGGTGAGAAGTTTACCAGAAGATTATTGGGGTTCTTAAAATAAGATGATTTTGTATGTCTAGTAGAAATATTCCAGAATCCTTTAAAATGTTGAGAGTAAGAATTAGGAAGCTATATAAGAATTTTTCTTGGAATGTTTTCCAGATAACCTTGGTATTTAACCATTAAAAGTGCCAAATATTAATTAAAAAAAAAGAAACCTTTAATTTTGGAATAACTTTAGATGTACAGTAAAGTTGCAAAGATAGTAGAGAGTTCCTGATAGAGGAAGCCTCCTCTAATGTTAACATCTCCCCATTACCATGGTCCATGGGTTAAAACTAAGAAACCAGCATTGATACGTTACTATTAACTAAACTCCAGGCTTTATTTGCGTCTCACAACATTTTTCTTTAATGTTCTTTTCCATGATACAATCTAGAAAGTCACATTTTGTTTAGACAACTATTACTTGTTTTTTTTAACATCACTTTCTGGTTCACAGCAATATTGAGGTGAAGGTACAAAGATTTCCCATATACCCCCTGCCCCCACACATGCATAGCCTCCCCCATTATCAACATCCATCAGCAGAGGTACATTTATTACAATTATTAGGAAACTACATTGACACATCATAACCACCCACAGTCCATAGTTTACCTTATGTCTCACAGTTGGTGGTTTATGAGTACATTCTATGGGTGGACAAATGTATAATGGTATGTATCCACCATTGTAATGTCATAAAAAATAATTTCATTGCCCTAAAAAAATTCTCTGTGTTCCACCTAGTCATCCCTCCCTCACACACCCCAACCTGGCAAACAGTGATAGTTTTACTGCCTCCATAGTTCTGCCTTGTCCAGAATGTCATATAGTTGAAATCATACAGTATGTAACCTTTTCAGATTGGCTTCTTTCACTTGTACACATTTAAGTTTCCTCCATTTCTTTTCATGGGCTTGATAGCTCATTTCTTTTTAGTGTTGAATAATATTCCATTGTATGGATATACCACAGTTTATTTATTCATTCACCTACTGAAGGAGGACTCTTGGTTGATTCCAAGTTTTGGCAATTATGAATGAAGCTGCTATAAACATCAGTGTGCAGGATTTTGTGTGGACATATATTGTCTAAATATAAGAGAGCAATTGCTGGATTATATGGTAAAGTATGTTTAATTTTGTAAGAAATTGCCAAATTGTCTTCCAAAGTGGCTGTACCATTTTGTATTTCCACCAGCAGTGAATGAGAGCTCCTGCTGCTCCACATCGGCACCAG
The DNA here is from genome assembly GCA_004027555.1 of Craseonycteris thonglongyai. Taxonomy (NCBI): domain Eukaryota; kingdom Metazoa; phylum Chordata; class Mammalia; order Chiroptera; family Craseonycteridae; genus Craseonycteris; species Craseonycteris thonglongyai. Next base: position 22,296 of record PVKE010001037.1, read on the forward strand.
CATTTGGTGTTGTCAGTGTTCTGTATTTTGTCCATTCTAATAGGTATGTGGTGATATCTCATTATTGTTTTAATTTGTATTTCCCTAATGATATATGACATCAAACATTGTTTCATACTTATTTGCTGCCTGAATTTCTTTTTTGATGTGTGTCTGTTAAGAACTTTTGTCTATTTTTAAATGGGATTATTTGTTTTCTTACCAATGTGTTTTAAACTTTCTTTGTATATTTTAGCCACCCTTTATCAAATGTATCTTTTGTGGGATGCCGGGATGGCTCAGCAGGTTGAGCGCTCATCTTGCAGCCCTGGGACCAGAGGATCAAATCCCAGTCCTGGCTCTGTGGACCCATATGCTGAACTGCAGTGTGCCCCCAGTTTGGTTCTCACCAGGGCAAGCCTCCTATGTGTGGGAGGACCTCAGTTTGGTTCCTGCCCTAGGTGTGCATACCATGTGGAAGGCCCCTGGCTTGAGGGGATGTACCTCCCATACGGGAGGCCCTGGCTGATTCCTGTCCTGTTCAGCTGAAAGCCTCTGGCTTAGTTCCTACCCCGCGCTGCCTACCCTCACTCATGGAATGAAAACTATGTAGAAAAGTAATGATGAGCAACTACGTAGACCGCTCTGGGCCCTCCCCTTTCTCTCTTTCTCTTTCTGTCTCTCTCTGTCAAAAACAATAAAAGTAAATCTTAAAAAAAAAGATGGGGGAAGCTGGGATGGCTCAGTGGGTTAAGCGCTCACTTTGCAGCGCCGGGGACCGAGGATCGAATCCCGGCCCCCGGCCCCCGGCCCATGCGGAACCATGTGCTGAACTGGGAGCTCCCCTAGTTCAGTTCTCTCTCTGTCTTTGTCTCTGTCTCTGTATCGCTTTCTCTCTCTCTCTCTGTCAAAAAAATAAATAAATAAAATAAATAATATATTTAAAAAAAAAAAAAAAAAAGAATGCATCTTTTGCAACTGTTTTCTCCCAGCCTGTGGTTTGTCTCCCTGTTCTCTTCACATTGTCTTTCATAGAGCAGAATTTTTAAATTTTAACCAACTATTAATTATAATTGTGAAAATTTTCAAACTTAGTAGACACATCATGAAGAAACTATTCTGGGTGAGAGATGCCTCGGTTGTTCTGTGGGAAGTCCTCCAACTGAAGTGGCTCCTTCTCTTCAGTCTTAGTTAACTCTGGCCACATCTTACGTTAGTTTAGTCAAGCTCAGTCTATGGGCCTCCTCGTATGTTGTGTCACTGACGAGCTTATTTTCCCCTTTCCAAGCTTTGGAAAGCCTCCCTCTTTCCTGAGCTTCTTTCAGACTCTGAGATTCCCTCTTCCAGGGTCCCTCAGGCTGTGTTGTCACATCAGGTGGTGCTTTCCTCAGCCCCGACATACCCCTTTCTCAAACCTCCCTTAAATGCATAGAATTAAACATGTGTGACTGCTAGAGTCCTCCATTGGATGGACATGTTCATCACAAAAAGCTGAATGCTACTTGGCTTACAACAGCGAGCCCCAGTGGTGGGGAGGAGGGGCTGCCAGGATGGGGGCTCAGGCTCTTTCACGCTCGACTGTCTTCCTTGCCTACTTTAGAACTACTTGTATTGATATGAATATAATGTATGTTTTGTCAGGTCCAAAATGCAAATAAAAATAAACAACCTCAAGCAAACAAACAAGACACTGGTTAAATAATTAAATAATTATTCTTTTGGTCTCATTAGAAATATATAAACGTGTGCTTCTAGAGACAGGCGTGTCAGGTTTCTCTTGTACCCCTGGTTTGTTCCAGACTTTTACAGGTCAATTAAAGCCTTTCCCCACTATTTTGACTTCAGGTTCTTCTCTGGAGCCAAAACTCAGTTCAGGCCAGTGCTGTGCATGCCAGACGTGAGCTATGGGGATCGGAGCCAATGGAGAGCTAGTTCCAGAAGCTGCGGGGCTTATTTTTCTTGATCTATCCCTAATATTAACCAGCTTGGTGGCCATTTGCTGCCTCCTCAGAAAGTAGAATTAGGCTCACGGGGCTGGATAGTGTGCCTGCCTTTCCAGCAAACTTATTAGCAAGGCTAAGGCAGAAGCAGTTTTCCCCCCAGGTGATTTCTTGCCTCCAGAAAGTTATTATCTTCCTGGCTGAACTCAGTGACTCATCGCATGACTTGTCAGCAACATTCAAAACATTGTTATTTCTGCCCACATGACCCAACACATGTGCTCTCATTTATCACTCACATTTTTATTGCATGTACACCTAATACCTCCTAGTCGATCGCTAGCTCCTACCTGCATACTCAGACTAGAGGTGTGCAAGTGGGTAAGACCCACCTGGATTGATGGATTTCTGTAATAAGCAATGGAGTGTTCTTTAGAGTCATGAGAAGATCTTAGATGAAAGCAAATTATTGCTTTCATCAAAACACAATAGAGATTTACAAAGCAACTGAATAAAACCTATAGACCTCACTACAGAGGTATCTAGGTAGTTAACGCAAGTGTGAACAACAAAGTAAGTGTGCCAATCCTTTTTTTGCCAACAAATTCATAAAGTTTTCCAGCCTTGAGGGCGAAGTGTGTGCCAGCCCATTTTTCTCTTTTTGTCTGGATCGATTTTCTTCCTAAATATTTCACATTGTCCTCTGTGTTCGCCAAGCGCAGCTGTCTCTGTGTTCATTTGTTCTGTTAAACAGTTTGCAAGGACTTCTTTCCAAGTACCTCAATGTCAAGCTGCTTCTGTTCCTCTTAGGACTTGCTGCCCTTGCTCCCATATTTTAAGAGAGCACGTTCTTTCTTTTCTGTTTTGTTTTTCTCTATTTGCCATGGCTTATAACACTCAGGCTGGCTGCTACTCTGCACAGAGGCACATAACAGCTGCTAAAAAGTTTTGCTGAATAAATACATTGAATGCATGCTCTCTTAGTTAAGGCTGCATCTTTCTGCTCGCTCTCCACTGGGTCTTTCTCTGGTTTATCTATTCTTTCAATGGAAGTCAGGTTACTACATGGCTTAAACAAAAATACCATATCCTTTTGATAAAAATTGGCCCCAAATTCAAAGCAAGAGTTTATAAATGACAATGCATATCACATTTTTATATTACAGCAAGTTATACAACCTTTTATTAGTTTTGTTTTTCAAATATTTGTCTTATGCTTTCCAAGAATTGTGAAGCCTTTTGTTTAAAATACACACAGTTCATTTCCACAGGGTGTACATGCCCACGAGCCTAGGAAATTTTAGAGTAAATGCCAGTCATTTTTAGAGTAAATGCCAATCAGTGAGGGATTATAGATCTGATAGACTTGACGTCATCACGTTGGGTGAGATCAGATGGAGCTTTGGCATGGCTTCCTTTGGTCTCTAGAATCCCTAACAGGATGGAGCCATTGAGAGGAATACCTGTTGGGCAGGCATTGGGTTCCTGTGAGGGGGGCTCACCAAACCTAAAGCCCTCAATTCATGTTTTACTCTCTTATCCTCACTCCCAATCTTTTATCTCTTATCTTTTTTTTTTTAATTTTTAATTGTTAAATTTATTAGAGTGACATTGTTTGGTAACAATTAAATAGTTTCCAGGCACACAACTCTACATTACATCATCTATGTATTGCATTACGTGTTCACCACCTAGAATCAGCTCTCCCTCTATCACCATGTATCTGGTACCCACTCTCAACTCCCCCCACCCCCACCAAACTATTGACTGTGTCTATAAGTTTTTGTTTCTTTGTTACTTTCAGTTTTATAATCCACCTATATGTGAGGTCATATGTTTCTTGATTCTTTCAGTCTGACTTATTTCGCTTAATAAGATGGTTTCAAGGTCTATCCATGTTGTCACAAATGGTTGTATTTCATCTCATGGATGGATCTTATCTATTTTTATCCTACATTTCCAATCTGTGCACTTCTATTTTCATTACATTTACAGACATCAAGTTCTCCAAGCTCTTAATCCGGATGCAGAATCTAGAAGCCTACATCCTCACTTGAGGATGGAAAGCAGAGCCCAGGGGGTTTGGAAAATGTTTCAATCTCCAAGATCCAGTGTCCTGAAAAACCCTCTTTCCTGAGATGTTTGATGTTCTTGACAATCTTTTGTGATCAAAATCTTATAGATTATCTGTGATATTCACAGATTCTCTCCACACGAGCTCCTGACAAATGGTTAGTGCATTAGTCAATTCTGGCTGCCATAGCAAAATACTACAGACAGGGTGGCTTAACTAACAGATATGCATTTTTTCAGTTCTAGAAGCTGCAAGTCCAGGATTCCGGTGTCGGCAGGTTTGGTTTCTCCTGAGGCCTCTCTCCTTGGCTCACAAATGGCCGCCTTCTCCCTGTGTCCTCATACGGCCTTTCCTCTATATACACATATTCCTGGAGTCTCTTCCTTTTCTTGAAAGAACACCATCCTATTGAATTAGGGGCCTATTCTTATGACCTCATTTAACCTTAATTACCTCTTTAAAGGCCCTTTCTCCAAATACAGTCACAATGGGGATAAGCCTTTGTGACTTTGACATATCAATTTTGGGGAACAGAATTCAATCCATAACAGACAGAATATTGAATCATTGTTAACCAGTTCGGAGTAGCAGATTCTCTACTGAAAAAACTTTCTACCTGCAGAGAACACACTGATGGTGCCAAAGGGGAGGGGGTCTGGGGAGCTGGGTGAAGGGATTAAGAAATACAAATTGGCAGTTATGAAATAGTCACAAGGATGTAAAATACAGCATAGAGAGTATAGTCAATAATGTTGCAACAATGATGTATAGTGCCTGGGGTGTAATGTAGTATAATTGAGGGAATCACTGCATAAATTATATAAATGTCTAACCACTATGCTATACATCTGAAACTAATATAAGATAATATGAATGTCAACTCTAACTAAAAAAAGAAGAAAGAATTAAAAAACAATCCAAAACATTTCTATCGATTATGCAGTGGCTAAGTGCTGGGCTTTGTAGTCAAGCCATCTGTGTTCATATCCGTGCTCTGTCACTAACGGTGAGGCCTTGGGCGAGTTACTTGTGCTCTCCTGATGCATTTTTGCATCAGCAAAATAGAAATTATAAAAGTATCTAGCTCATGGGGTTGTTATGAGGAAGAAATGGGTTAAAATATGTAAAATGCATATTATGGTTGATAACATACAAGAATTGCTTAATTGGGATGCTGGGATAGCTCAGTGGTTGAGTGCTTACTTCGCAAGTGTGAGGTCTGGGTTTGATTCTCAGCTTTGGTCTGTGCAAACCCATATGCTGAACTGCGATGCAGCTGGTGACCACTGGGATGGCTTGGTGGCAAAGATGCTCACCTCCCATGTGGGAAGGCCCCAGCTCAGTTCCCATTCTGCATGGCCTCATGTCTACCTGTTTGGAATAAAACCATGTCACAACTGATGATAAGCAACTATGGAGACTGTTCTGAGCCCTCCCCCTTCTCTTTCTCTCCTGTCAAACAGTAAAATACATCTTTAAAAAAATGATTTCTTGATGAATGTTAGCTATGTTGCTTCTTGTTATGTACTGAACTATGTCCCTCCAGAATTCCTATGTGAAACCCTAATACCCTGTACCTCAGAAACTAACAATGTTTGGAAATAGGGTGTTTATATACGTGACTGAGTTAAACGAGGTTGCAAGGGTATTCCTTGTCCAATATGATTGGTGTCTATATAAAAAGAGGAAGAGACACCAGGCACTTGTACATGTGTACATGTGTACATGTACAAGGGGAAAGTTTTAGGAAGAGACGTCAAGGAGGCAGCTATCTACAAGCCAAGGAGAGAGGCCTCAGAATAACCCCACACTGCCAGCACCTGATCTTGGACTTCCAGTCTCCAGAATGGTGAGAAAATGAGTTTCAGTTGTTGAAGGCCTCCAGTCTGTGGCATTGTGTTATGGCAGCCCATGCAGGCTAGTGTACTCTCTAAAAAGAATAAGCCTAATGATGTCCAAACTATTTCCTCCTAATTTAAGAGAATTGGGAGAGTGCTATTTTTTCTGTGACCACACACCCAGACAGTGTCACTCAATCAAAAGGAGGGATCACGTGAACATTCAGAGAATGTTACTGTGCATTTTAAAAAGGGAATCACTTTCTCTTATTCGGGATATGTCTGTCATACACTGTACTCTCTTAGGTGAAGCATTTGATTGCCTGCTTGGTAATCCTTCTAAGATGTGACTGTAACTGTTGTAATGCAAACTTATCCCATATTCTCAAGATTTTCAGAACAAAAGACTTTTTTTTTTTTGACAGTTGACTTAAAATTTTTGTTTTTTATTAAACATTCTTTGTCTTTACAAAAGGGCTTCTATTTTGAGAAAAGATTGAAGGCAAAAGACTCATGGTCTTGAATAGCACAGCTCAGCAGTCAGTGCTGCGTGGCTCATGTTCTCAGAGTGGCCTCATGACACTGTCTGGAGAGTGAGCAAGGACATGCGTACATATGTCATGCCATTCCATGCTAATGAGGCTTACTTGTGGTGAATTTGCGTTGAATAGTTTTCCTGTTTCTTGAACATCCCAAAACTGAATTTCTAACAGATAACTCTAAGTTAGAGGCACATTTATATCATAAAAGCCTCCATGGTTGGGAGGAGGACATATTGTCTTTGGCAGTGTAACCAGGGAGACAGACTCATTCACTCAAGGTCTAAAATGAGCTTTATGAGGCTCCCTTTTATGGTTCTGTTGAATTAGGTGTTGCAAACTGGTAGCCAAATTTAGTGAAAAGATGAGTGTTGTCTGACACGCATGGTATTTATGCAGATTTTCAATTTGAGCGTGTTTAGACAGAGCATGCGCTTTCCAGTTTGGCACAATTGCCACTACTCCCTGTTGTCTTATGCACAACACGCTGGTTCCCACTCATTTATGCGACTCACCTGGCTCCTAAATGTGTTAGCTTGCTGCCCTCATTAAATTGTTCCCTGGCCAGTCAGAGATTTTGCTTCAACGCAGAGAAAGAATTTTTAAAAAGCTTTGTCTATTTCACAGGGGTCAGAGAATACTTTCATCTGCATTTAATGTATTGTAGATATATGAGACATTTGGAACACTGCCACCAATGAAAATTTTAATGTAGTCAGCAGGACATGGACTTTCAGTTCCTCAGTTCCCTTTAAAACTGAACAAGTGAGTTTTAGTATCATACTTCACACATGAGCTATTCCTCATTTTGAGGCTAGACTTGAGCTATCCAATATGGCTACTGCTAGCCACATGTGGATATTTTTTTTTTTTTTTAAGATTTATTTTATTGATTTTTGACAGAGAGAAACAGAGACAGAGAGAGACAGAGAGAAGGGGGAGGGCCCAGAGCAGTCTCCATAGTTGACATTAGTTTTCCATATAGTTTCACTCCACAGGCGGGCACAGGGCTGCACACAGGTCCCGACAAGAACTGAACTGGGGGCACTCCCCAGTTCAGCATGTGGGTCTGCATGGGCCGGGGCCGGGATCCGATCCTTGGTCCTCGGGGCTTCAAAGCGAGCACTTTACCCGCTGAGCCATCCCAGCTTTCCCCACATGTGGATATTGAGCGTGTGAAAAGTGGCCCATCTAAATTGAGATGTGCCGTGAGTGAGAAATACACCCTGGGTTTCAAACACTTGGTACAAAAATAATGAAAGGTAATATCTCAATATCTTTTTCAATGAATGTCTTTTATATTAACACCTTTTTATAGTAATAGTTTTTAAATGATAACATTTTTGAGATAATAGGTTCAATAAAATATTAGTTAATTTTGCCTGTTTCTTTTTATTTCTTAAAATGTGGCTACTACTAAATTTAAAATTGCATATGTGGCTCAGATTATATTTCTAGTGGACAGCACTGGTCTAAAAGTTAACTCAAATGAATTCTTAACTACATCAAGTTTATTAAGTTCACGGTACCCTATGTTGAGTTTATTTATAATCCCTCTATAAAGTCAATAATAATTGCTATTTTTCAGTTTCCAGAAAGGAGACCTTTCTGGGGTGTGCTGTTAGAGATGAGTGGCCATGCTGACAGGAAAGAAGTGTGTCAGGCAATGGGGGAACACACAGTCCAGACAATTAGTTGTGGCTTGGACAAGTAACGTGATTTATCACCTTTGTCATTTGTATTTCTCTTTCAGGCAGCTGCTGGACTTCTTTTAATGTACTTGAGCACATGTATGTGCACAAGCGTGCACACACACACACACACACATACAACTGTGGTCAGAAGCCTCTGTGAGGGGTTCTCTTGGTGTCTAATGAGAATTTCTTTCCCGTGGGAAGTGGCTTTTTAGTCTTTTAAAACACTACTAGCCATTAGAAATCATCTTGGACTCTTTTTTTTTTTTTTAAAGATTTATTTTTATTGTTTTTGACAGAGAGAGATATAGAGACAGAGACAGAGAAGAGGGAGGGCCCAGAGCAGTCTCCATAGTTGCACATCATTGGTTTTTTCCACATAGTTTCATTCCATAGGTGGGCATGGGGCTGCACAGGGCAGGCACTGGACCAGGGTCTCACCCCAGTGAGAACCAAACTGGGGGCACTCCCCAGTTCAGCATATGGGTCCACACAGGCCAGGGCCAGGATTCGAACCTAGGTCCCTGGGGCTGCAAAGTGAGCGCTTAATCCACTGAGCCATAATGGCTCTCCACTTTTTTTTTTTTGCTACAGAAATTAAAGTGACAAGACATTTCATTAACTAGAGTTCAATATTTCTTAATAGTTTTTTCTTTTGATACCAAATTTACATACAATGATTAATATAGATCTTAGTTGTATGTTCACTGAGTTTTGACAAATGCATATACCTGTATAAACCAGCCCCCTATCGTACTCATTATTGAACATTTCCATCACTCCACAACATTCCCTCATGTTCCTTCCCTGTCACTTCCTCTTCCCATCCCACCATTCAGAGAAAACCATTGTTTTATTGCCCTTCATATATTTGTTTGTTCTGTCCTAGGATTTTATATAAATGGAGTCATATAATATGCACTCTGTAGTATAAAGCTTCTTTTATTCAGAATAATGTTTTTGAGACTTATCTGGAAACTTGAATGAATAGCTTCCTAGGAAAAATGTTATATAATAAAATTGAAAATATTTTTCAAATATTTACCTTAAAGAAAGTCTGGGGGTCTACAGGTTTTGGGGACAAGTGATTTCAAACTATTAACAAACAGATAATTTCTATACAGTTTACATTATTTCATAGCAAAGATATATATTAAAAACTGTTCAAATTGGTTTTTTTTTTTTTTTTTTTTACTAAGCTACCATAATTCCAATATTAAAACCAATCAACATAACACTCAAAGAAGAACATAAGAATGAATTTCACTTATGGATGCAAAAACCTTGAAATACAATTTTAAACTGAATCCACATGCCTAATAAAAAAATAATATAACAGCCAAATAGAGGTTATTTGGGATTACAAGGATAGGTTACTATTTAAAAAAATAATCTATCCATATAATTCATTATTCTAATAAGTAACAAAACAAATAAACACACACTTGATTATCTTGATAGATGTAGTATTTATCTTAATAGATAGGCATTTGAGTATTTCTAGTTGAACATGAAAATAGAGCACATGCATTAACCCAAAGATTCCCCAAACACCTCTAAAATAAGTATGAGGGAAGGAAAAATGGTAGAAATTTTAAAAGCAAGGAAAACTGGAGAGGAGACTGTAGCTGACTAGGGAAGTCAATGCAACCCTGGAAGAAAGAAAATAGATGGAAGAGCAGTGGGCGTGCCAACCAGAAACAAGCTAGCCTGAACCACCTAAGCTCAGAACAGCTCAGGAATGACAATGGCAGGCACCCCCAAAGCTAAGAATACAGGTGGGCTGAAAACGAGATGTTCTGCTGAAAATTTATAGCAAAAACAAGACTCTCACGTTCCCTCCTCACCTCCCAACGACAAACAGCTCTCTTTCTCTGACCATGGAAGGAGACTGGAGCTTTATTCTCTGGCGATGTTGAGCCAGAAGGGTGCGGACCGTCCACCTCTGGTAGTTGAAGGCAGGAGCCCATATTGAAAACAGGGTAACTAACTTAAGAATGATGAGACCCAGATCCTCTCTCCTGCTCAGTGTCCAGAACTCTGGTAGCCAGGCTTATGCCCCTCCTCTGCAGCCTGAAGAGTAGAGCAGTATTCTCTGGGGAAAATGACCAGGCCAAGAGCAAAGACCGATAGGAAGAGATAGTTGTGTTCTCCAATGGCATGGCTGGATCTGCGCCAATTATTCTATGGTGAAGGCCATCATTTTGCAAGAGTTATCCACAGACATAAACACAAAGCTTTCTTCAGAGGAAAAAAAAAAAAAAAAGTAACTAAGAATCATCATATGGGGGAAGCCAGGATGGCTCAGCAGGTTGAGCGCTCGCCTTGCAGCCCTGGGGTCCGAGGATCAAGTCCTAGCCCTAGCGCGTGCAGTCCCATGTGCTGAACTGAGGCATTCCTCCCATGTGGGAGGCCCTCGGCCTGGTTTCCGCCCTGTGCAGCCCCACGCCCGCCTGTGTGGAATGAAACTATGTCAAAGACTGATGTTGAACAATGATGAAGACTGCTCTCGGCCCTCCCCTTTCTCTCTGTCTCTCTTTCTCTCTGTCAAAAACAATAAAATAAATCATAATAAAAAAGAAAAAGAGTCATCATACAGTTAAGGAACTATCTTAATGTGAAAATATTTAATATGAAAGATAGATGTTAAAACAGAAAAAGAAATAGACGAAACAAAGACAAATCAGAAAGCAGAGCAAAACTTCAAAACGGCTATAATTAATATTCTCAGAGAAATAAGAGGGCTGTCTGGAAAAAATCCAGCCATTGTCAATAAAATGAGAACAGTTATATGGCTGAATACTTTCCAGATAGCCTTGTATGAAAAGATTGCAGTACTGAAATAAATGCAGAAAGCTACAAGAAAGAAAAATTTAGAGTCTAAGAAAAGCCTTTTAAAAATAAAAAAATGTTAGCATGAATTAAAAAAAAAATCAGTCGAAGAGTTGGAAGAGAAAAGTGATGAATTTTCTAGGGACAATAAGGAGGTAAAGAAGAAGGTTAAAAAGCAGGAAGTGGTGAAGAGAGAGGCTTCCTTAGAAAACAAGGTCTGAGACAAGATGAAATTGTTTAATCCTAAACCTAGGGAACAAGAGTGAAGTCAGAAGGGATGTGAAGCAAGGGAAGATGTGAAGTGATGCATTGCTGGTCTGGTTAATGGGCAGGTAGGTCCACTCAGCATCCAAGATTTTTTTCCAGGTGGGCTGTAAGGAGCAACCATATTTTGGAACAATCTATAGGAAGGAGAAAGGAGAGGGTTTTTTTTTTCCTGCTCAGATCCCTTCCATGTCTTGCTTCCCATTGGTCACAGTTCATCCCATGGGCATATCCAAGTTGTAGCTTTTGGTCCCTTTGGAAGCTACCAGAGATGCCAGATCCTATGCTGTACAGTCTGGTTTTATCTAATTCCTGGAGTGGAAGGAGGAGCCAGGAACTCTGGCCTGTGGGCAGCTATGGTCACAGGGGAGAACTGGCTGGTGGGGGTAGACCTCTATAATATCACCAAGAATATTTTATTACCAACCAATACTGATCTCAGTTACTACTTGGCCATAAGGTCAGGCTGTGGGCTCCAGGCTTCATGTGCATTTTAAATCTCATGTAGTTCTCACAACTGTTCTTTGAGTTACAACTATTCTTACCACTGTTTTATAGACCTACTCAGAATCATAAGCCCTGGGCACGGTACCTAGGACTCTGTGCTTTTGAAAACTCCCAGGTGATTTTGTTACCAGGCTCAGGTGCTGCTTGCTGCCTCCCAAAACTGAGAGACAAGGATGGCAGAAAGAAAAGGAGGTTTATGCCAAACACCAGCATTCTGGGAGGATGGCAGACTCCTGCCCAAGGGCCATCTCCCCTTTCTGGCACGACCAAAAGATTTTATAGACTCCTAAGAAGTAGCAGAATAAAGGGAGAGGCGCTCCAGCAATTCCTGGTTGATTGGAAAAAGAAAAGAAGGTACTTCCCAGTGGTTTCAGGGATTAGGGTGGATTTTATGCACAGTTAAAAAAGACTTTCTCCAAGTCAATGTAAACAGTCATTGAAACTGGTATGTATAGTAAATAGAAACTGGTATGAATAATAAACAGCCATTGAAACTGCATTAGGAGGAAAACAAAGAAAAAAGTTTTAAAATGTTTTAAGCTAAATTAAATTGTGGAATTGAACTAAGGGTGTGAGGGTCCTGCAAATAGAGAACATAAAGTCTGACAATTTAATTTGTGAACTCATCCTAGAAAACATGCTACCTACCTCACTGCTGAATATCACTACGGTCCCCTTCAAAGTACTCCCCTTGGGAAGCTATGCACCAACACCAGCACCTAGTCCACCCTTCAAAGCAATTTTGGAACTCTTTTTATGGAACAGCCAACAGAGCCGTGGTTGTATTAACCTTGATGTCCTGAATGTCATCAAAATGTCTTCCTTTCAATATTTCCTTTATCTTCTGGTAAAGAAAAAAACCACTGGGGGCCAGACCAGGTGAGTAGGGAGGGTGTTTCAATACAGTTACTTGGTGACTGGCTAAAAACTCCCTCACAGACAGTGCCATGGAGCTGGTGCATTGTTGTGATGCAAGAGCCACGAGTTGTTGGCCAAAAGTTCAGGTTGGTTTCATCTAACTTGGCCGTGCAGCTTTTTTAGCACTTCCAAGTAGTCAACTTGGTTGACTGTCCTGTTGGTACAAATTCATAATGAACAATCCCTCTGATAACAAAAAAATGTTAGCAACATTGTTTTGACTCTTTTTTTAAAAGATTAATTTTATTGTTTTTGATACAGACAGAGATAGAAGGGGGAGGGCCCAGAGCAGTCTCTGTAGTTGTACATCATCAGTTTTTGACATGGTTTTGCTCCACACAGGTGGGTGGGAACCATGCAGGGTGGGAACTGGGCTGGGGGCCTCCTGCATGAGAGGCGCACGCCCTCTCGAGTCCAAGGCGGCGAGAACCGAACTGGGCGCCTCCGACATGGGAAACACCCCAGTTCAGCTTATGGGTCCGCATGGGCCATGACTGGAACTTGATCCTCGGACCTTGTAGCTGCAAAGCAAGCACTTAACCCGCTCAGCAATCCTGGTTTTTCTCAGATGATGATTTTGACGCACAACTCTATGAAATTGGTAATGTTTTCGTCAGTTCTGCTCATTCCTAAATGCTCTGACCTCTCTTCGTCAGTAATGCTTTCTCTCCCCTCAGGAAAAAGGTTATTCCGTTTGTACACTGCTGTTTCTTGATGGCATTATCCCCATAAACTTGGACTAACATGTCCCTGATTTCACTTCCACTCATGCCAAGTTTAAAAATAAATTTTATGTTTGCTCATTGCTCTAATTCAAGCCCCAACATTTTCCCCATGGCACACAAAAAACACGCAACAAACATAATGAATGCCACTCAGCAAGACACTGCCATAAGTCGACCCAAACACCGCTATAGACACTGATAAACCAAGGTTATGAAACCTTATGAGTAGTTCATGCAAAAATGCTGCCAATGTAAGAGTAAGTGCACGATGGCAAGTTCACAAACTTGGTTGTTAGACCTTGTATAGTGTCACCCTTACAATTCCAATGCCTCTGTTCCTGGTTGGGCATTCAGGAACACTCTTACCTGTTATAGGAGAGGTAATGATGGGTGATACAGACATCCTGCCCACTGAGGGCTTAGAGCTAGTGAGGCTACAGGACAAGTACATAAATGCCCAGTAAAAATTGCCAAATGACAAAACTAAAACATTATAGTAATGAGTTTAATGTTCTTTATTCAAGGGAAAACGATCCATAGCTTGGAGGAGGATAATGCCTCATTAGCAGTGGAACAGTCTTCCTGAGGGATTTTGGGCACGAAGGAGTTTTATAGAGTATCAGAAGAGGCAACAAGGCATGATGGGCTAAGTGAGTGGGGATTTCCTTATGAGACTAGCAGGTCCCATTTTCTAAGGTAAGACAAGCTAACTAAAGCTGAGGACTGGGATGGGTATATGCTAGTTTTCCTTAACAGGTGTTTTCTATAAGTGCAGGTCGACTTAGGTTTAGATTTAGGACACGGGTGGAGTCACTGGGGCATGCTTCATTTTGTGGCCCCTGCCATGAGAATGAACTTTATCCGGTATGCGCTGCTATGAAATTGACTCAAAGTATAGCTGTGGTGTCTGAGAGTTGTGCTTTTTGCATGGAGATGGAAGGCAGGAATTTCTGCCATACACTTTGGGATGGAAAAGACTTTGGTTATGAACAGCTTGGTTTGATTTTTAAAACTTTTATTACATTATAGCTCTACAGAAGAATTGTGGAAAAAGAAAAATATTTAAAAATATTCAAACCTAAATCTGCTTTGATTGGATTTCTTTTGGTGGAGCAAGGCTTTTCACGTATCCTTGCGAAGAAAAAATTCTAACATTGGATTTAATGGAGCTGAGTGTGTGGAGAGAGAAGTTGGGTACAATGAATGAAATGTTTGTGTAGATAGTAATGAAGTATTTACCTATAGGCACATGCTGTTTATATGTACTCTTCCACAATTTACTTGGTACTTGAAAGTAAAAATGTTACCATGGCAACATTGTTACAAAGAAGGCAGAATGGCATACAGATAGATGAATCATGACTTCATACGCAAGACAAAGAAGCAAATGTTCTCTTATTAGGACTGGTTTTATAAAGCTTAAAAATTATAGCAAACATTTTAATGAGCCTTTTTTATTGTTTCTTGGGGAAAAAACGAGAGGAGAGCACAGCGGATTAAAAGCTGTGAATTACAGTTATTTCCATAATATTACTGCATTGGGTACAGATCTGTTGCTTCAGCCTAACCTGCTAGCATCCCAGCCCTTTTGACAGGATAGGGGTGGGAGGGTGGTTGAGATAGTATCTTTCAGAACATGAGTCAAGGAGTTCACACTGAAGAGTCTGACAGGAAACTGTTTTCTTATCTGGTTGAAGGAGCCAGGTAAATTATTCATTCCCTTCAGGGTGTGAGGCAGAGTGAGATGATGGTGTCAGTGGTTCCAAAGGGCACCATAACAATCCTTCCTGGAGGTCAGAAATGCTTGAGGAGTATCCTGCTTGACAGAGCAAATTTGAATGTCTTTGTGATTCTTTGGGAATCTTGAGTTCCTTGAAGAGAGACCATGGGCAGTCCCCACAATCATGTACTAAAATACTCAGTTGGATTATAAATCATCCCTTGCTTCAGGTCTGCCATGTCCTGAGGTTGGGGAGTAATTGTGTTGTAGGCATTTTCTTTCTTTCTTTCTTTCTTCCTTCCTTCCTTCCTTCCTTCCTTCCTTCCTTCCTTCCTTCCTTCCTTCCTTTATTTTCTTTCCTTTTCTCTCTAGATTTATGTTATTGTTTGAGAGGTGAGAAGATGAGGGGGTGGGGTGGGAGAGGGCCCAGAGCAGTCTCCACAGTTGTACATCATTATTTGTGACATGGTTTCATTTCACACAGGTGGATGTGGGGCTGTGCAGAGCCGGAACTGAACTGGGGGCCTCCCTCATGGGAGGCAAGAACCTTTGCCACCATCCTGGTGGTTCCCAGTTGCGCTGCAGTTCAGCATATGGGCTTGCATGGGCCAGGGCTGGGAATCTGAACCCTGGACTTCGCGTTTGCAAGGCAAGTGCTCAACCTGCTGAACTATCCTGGCATTCCCATTTTCTTGGTCAAATAACATTCTTTGATACAAAGCTGGGAGTACTGATAGGCTGCTCTTGGCTCTGAGTCTAATCTCAGTGATTCCCAAGCTTAAGCCTACATCAGAATCCCCTGGAGGGCTTGTTAAAACACACATGGCTGGGCTCTACTCCTAGAATCTTTGAATTTGCATTTCTGACAAGATCCCAAGTGATGCTGATGCTGTAGTTGGAGGACCACACTGTATGAACCGCTGGTTTACCCTGAACTCACATGGTCCACAGTGCAGTGTCCACAGTGCAGAGTCATTGTCTTGTGGTTTCCTCTTTGCTTCCCATTCAGTGTCTGAGCAGCAATTTGGGAACTTCTCCAGTGGAGAGGCCTGAAGTTGGGCTTCATTGTTTGAAGTAGATTTGATGAAGAGATTAAGAAAAAGGACTCTCTTTAATCAATTCCTACGCAGTATAAGAGGGACTATTTTTTGGCTTTTTCTATAATGCTGAGAATAGAGATGAGAGTATGTACAACTTCAGAGAGCAGTACTGGACCAGCAACGTTGGCATCACAGGGAATCCTAGTAGAAATGCAAACTTTTAGATGCTCCTCCAGACCCCTGAATCTGAATTAGCATTTAACAAACTCCCCTGGTGATATGCACTGTGGATGTAAAACGGATTCTATGGAAAGTATCCTCACTGGGTGATCTGATCATAAATTCCTAACTGGGCTGATCATGGTGGACAGTCAAGCCCCAGGTGTGTAATGTTTTCAATGAAAGGTTTACTTTTGCCTTAAGCAAGCCCCCCTCATTGTGTTTGTGCACCCAGGTCAACACACCTTTGAAATAAGGATAATCACCCTCAAGAGAGCACAGAATCTTGTTAACTGTCCTATAATCCAATCTCCATCTTGCTGTCTTCCACCTCCATATATTCTTCCTTATGTTCCCTTCAATTTCAAATGCATAAAAGAAACTGCAAAACTGTCCTTCTCTGGAGCTTTTGGGATCTTCCTTCTTGGCAATGTCAGTTTCAGCACAAATAAATTCCTATAAAAATTTTCTACAGGTTTGGATGCTATGTTGACAGCATATTAAAGTCTGAGAAGCACTGGAGGAAGAGACAGACGGCCAACTCAGGGATCAAGATGCCTGAATTCTAGCCCATTGCCAGCCTCTCTCCAGCTCTACAGCCCTTACTGGGCTCTAGGGGGTGTGGGCTGGGTGTGGGTCAGTGACCTACAAGTTTTCTGCCAGGTGTGGGGTCCTACACGTGAGTCACAGCCCAGTAGGTCCAGAGTTGCTCTGCCATCTCAGGAGACTTCTGATCATGTGGGCCTCAGGGCCTCAGGGCCTTGTGCTCCTCCCCCCGGCTGCCCCCTCTGCCACCCTCCCCTGAAAGCTGCTGTGCACCCAGGAGGAGGATAGTGCTGCCCTGAGCTGAGGGCACGGCCTTATTCCATGTGTCCTAACTGCTGGGGGCCCAGCGCATAACATCTGATGCAGGAAACCGCACACAGCCTGATGGCACTGTCTAGTAAGAAAGCCCTGTCCAGAGTAGCCTGGAGAACAGCTGCGTTGACTCCCCATAAGCCACGTGCTCGAAATACTTTTCACACAGAAAACATCTTCCCAAACTAGCAAAACTCTATTTTGAAGGGAACTGGACGGTTTCTGCCATCTCAAAACATTCAAATAAAATCTCACACATTTGCAGATTTGAAAGATGAGTTAATTCATTTAAAATGGACAGGAAAAACGTCTGGTGGCCCAAATTAATAAATAGGATTTCATGTGGGGATGTCTAATCTACTTGATAGGATAAACTGTTTTTAAAAAGGTTTCATACGTGCCAGTTTTCATATAAAGCATATTTTCTTAAAGCCAGCTCTGGAATTGTGCACTTACCCTAGTCCAGTGTTCACAAGGATTGTACTTTATGTTGTTTATATAGTCCTTTACCCTGACTATTAATTTAAGTCTCCTTTCTCTTAAATGCGCCCCCATTGAATTAAGCTTTTTCTTTTTCTTTTGGCCATGAGACGTTGCTACTTGCTCTTGGAGCACTTTTATTGTTACATGAGGTTTCTTTTGCTTGTTGTTGACTTCTGGTACCGTTGTTTGACTTGTGTTGGTGAATGGCTCTTACTTCCCTCTGCAGCAGGCTCCTTATATTCTTTTGTCCTCTGCCAGTTTGGTTTGACAGTCAGAGGCCTTCGCAGTTTCTTGATTTGAGTCCTTTGCCAGACGGGTACAAGGTGTGCGGGAGAAGGGCTGGCCTGGATGGGGGCTGAGCCCCGGGTCCATTCAGGACGAAATGCTGCAGAAACAGTGGAGTCGGCTTGTCTATAAAGTGGCTCAGGGTCCAGGGGAAGGAAAAACGTACCTGCACTAGGAATGCTGACACCCTGGAGCTTCAATGGTGCGTCTACAGTCTTGGATGGGAGGAGCAGGGATTCTGAGAAGGCAGCCGGCTCTGTAGCCTGACTCCTTTACCATTTTGTTTGGATTCTGTGAGGGAAGTAGCTACTTTTGTTAAAACAATGTCAGATTCTAACAGTGAGTTTGAGTGATGGAAGGAAGATTTTCGTTGTTGCCGTCTTTTTTTTTTTTTTTTTTATGTTAACACTGCAGATATGTCCTTTTTTTTTGTTTTGTTTTGTTTTTTGTTTTGTTTTGTTTTTTTTTAAACTAGGATAGTCTTGCATAAAAACTTGGAAGGGGTGCAAAATGGATGGGAAACAACCCAAGTACATATCAATATGGAATTGCTTAGATAAATTATGATACATCCAAACCAGAAAATACACAGACTTTAAAAAACAGCGAATAAACAAAATAAAAGACAGTACAAAGCATATCTCTATATACAGATATGATACAAAGTTAAGCGTAACAAAGTGAGAGCCGTGAGATGGTAAGAATAGTGTATAATTACATGACTGTGTGTATATAACTAGGTATGTAGGCATAGAAATCTCTTTGAGGACGCAAAGGAAACAGGTAGTCCTAGTTGCCTCAGTGGGAGAGAGAAACTGGGGAGCGACACTTTGCACAGGTTACCTTTTTGTTGTCTTTGAAATGTTTTACTTTGTGCATTGCAGCTTTCAATAAACGAACAACCGAATTTAGCGATAACAAATCCTCAGCTATGCAGAGGAAGAGCTAAGTGAGGCATAGGTGCCGTGGGCATGTTTGGGGCGGAGTTCACGGGCACTGCCCAGAGGAGGAGTGCCCTGCTGGCTGCAGCTCTCGCGGGCCTTGTGGCCGCAAAGGAGCGGCAGACACGGCGCTGTGGCTGCCCGCGAGGCCCAGAGCTGAGGTTCTCGCTGATGGGCACGTCGTGGCAGGTTGCTAATGGACTAAGGTTTGGGGGCACAGAAGCCTTACGGGGCTGGCTCCACCAAATGCCTTCTGCCGTCCCCAATCGATGGGAAGCCATGCATTCTCAGTTTATGAAAACACTGGGGTGGATTTAGTTTTCCCTTTGGGAAACAAACAAAAAACAGCAACATAAAGGGCATGTGTGCGGATCTTCTTTCAAAATAGTGGGCATTTGAAACTGGTGCAGCAGCTGCAGGGGCTGTTTCAATCTCCAGCATTACCTTTTCTGAAAGTATATTTTGCATTTGTAAGGGTTGCAAATTATTATGGTTAGATGATAGAACATCTCAAAAATAGTTGTCATCTTGGATGCCAGGGCAACTCAACAGGTTGAGTGAGCGCTTGCCCTGCAACCGTGAAGTCTGGGAATTGAATCCCAACCCCAGACTGTGCCAATCCACATGCTGAACTGCAGCACAACTGATATCTGTTAGGATGGTGGTGAAGGTTCTCGCCTCCCATGTGAGAGGCCCCCAACTCAGTTCCTGCTCCATGGGGTCCCACGTTCATCTGTGTGTAATGAAACTATGTCACAGCTAATAGTGTACAACATGGAGACTTCTCTGGCCTCTTTCTCTCTCTCTCAAGCCTCCTCCTCTTCCTCCTGTCAAAACAATAAAATAAATCTTAAAAAAAAAAAGTTGTCATCAGTTCCTTCCCTCCCTGTATGCTCAAGGCACTCCTCCATTAAGAGGTGGATTTGTTTCCCCTCCCCTTGAATCTGGGATGGCTCTATGATTGTCTTGACCAACAAAATACACTGGAAGTGATGGTTTAAAATTTACGTGGAAATTGAAAGTCTTAGAATATCCAAAATAATCTTTAAAAGAATTGGAGAAATGTAGATTTGTACATCTGGAAACTAATTGTTACCAATCAATGTCACACCAATGAATTTAACAATTAAAAAAAAAAAGAATTGGAGAAAAAATGTACTATGAATTATTTGAATTCAAAGTGTATCTAACTTTGTAATTAATTGTGTGGTATTGGTGTAAGAATAGATATATGGATCAATGGAACAGAATACAGTTTAGAAGTAGACCTCTTCTTAATTTGTGGCTAATTGATGTTTACAAAGGTAACAAAGTAATGCAATGGAGGAAGGATAATCTTCTCAACATATAAAGTTGGAACAACTGGATAAATGTGTGAAAACAAAGTTTGTCTCAATTCTTATCTCATGATACACAGGAAAATTAACTGGGGTGGACCATAGACTAAATTCAAAGGCTATAGTTATGAAGTTTTTATAAGAAATCATTAGAGAAAATTTTCTCAAACTTGGGTAAGTAAACATTTCTTAGAGAAGACACAAAAAACACTAAACATAAGAGAAAATAACAGATGTATTTATACCATCAAAATTAAAAAATTTGCTATTAAGAAAATGAAAGGCAGTCCACAGATGGTGAGTGTGGGGGTACTGATATATTTGACAAAAAGACTTATATTCAGATGTACCAAAAAATCCTACAAATCTATAGCAAAATAAAAAATGCAATAAAAATGAGCAAAAGACTTGAGCAGATACTTTATAAAAGAATTTATAAGAATGGCCACTAAGCCTATAAAAAAAGTGTTTAATATCACCAGTCAGCAGGAAATGCAAATTAAAATTACAGTGAGATACCGCATCATCATTACAATGACTAAAATTAAAGTCTTGCAACATAAATGTTGACAAGTATGTAGAGCAACTGAATTCTCATAATTTGAAGGTGAACTATGAACTAAAAACTATGAACTCATAATTTTTGTTTCCTAAAAGTTAAACATGTATCTACCCTATGACCCAGCAATTTGAGAAATAAAATTATATATCTATGACAAGATTCCATAGAAAAGAATATACAAGAATATTTATAGCAGTTTTATTTACAATAGCCCAAACCTGAAAACAACTTAAATGTCTGTTAACAGAAGAATGGGTTAACAAATTGTGGTGTATCTGTACAATGGGATACTGCTCAACAGTAAAAAAGAGGAAATTACTGATAGATACATACAACAGCACAGGTAGATCTCAAATATATTGTGTTGATGAAAGACGTTAGAGTAGACAGTGTATGATTCCATTTATAGTATAAAGTTGAAAAGCATGCAAAACTAACCTATGTTAATAGAAAGTAGGAAGAGAATGCCTCAGAGGGTAGGGTGGGAAAATGATGGGTAAGCATGCACAAGAACTTTCTGGGGTGATGGAGATATTCTGTATCTTAATGGTGGCGATTACATAGGTGTATACCTTTAGCAAAACTCATTAAGTTAGAAGCTTAATACATGTGTATTTTATTCTATATACATTTTGCCTCAACTGAACTATTGCAAATGTAGAAAAGCTATTATATATGGATTAGTGTTTGCTAGGCTAAGACCTAAACCATCTTAGTTCAGATATCATATCCTCAGAAAGATTTGCCCTGATCAGCTATGGTTGCTCTTAATGGTCAGATGGTATCGTGTAACCCACTTTTGTTTTCTTCATAGGACTTATCTGTATCCAAAAACACATTAAAGAAAACGAATTAATCAATTAATTGACTATTTGCTCCACCAATTCCACGTGCATTGTAAGCTCTATAAAAATAGGGACTATGTCTAGTTTGTTCATTGCTTTATCCCTAGTGCCTGCGACAATGGATTTGCACAACAAATATTTGTTATTTTTTGATGAATAATGGATACAAAGGCAGAAAAATTAAAGTAGTGTAGACTAAGTTCCTTCTATTTGTAGAACTTGGGATCTGTAGCATATAAGGGGGCTTACCGCTATCAAATTTACCAACCATCCAGTTCTTCTATTAATCTGATAAACATTTTCTAGGTGTGTCCTGTGTGCTGAGTGCTGTATTGAAGCCTAGGGTACAAGATAAATGCAATCAGATTATTTATGGGGTTGAGACAGGTATTTACTGGGAAGGGGCAGGGTGGCTACTGGAAGTGGAGCAGTATCCTTGAATTCTCACATGCTTTGGAACATCTATCATTGGGTCCATTGTACAGATGAGAAAAATGGTATTTGTTTAAGGTGACCAGATTTTCACATTGGTAAAGCGGGACACCATTGACCGGGGGGGAGGGGGTTCTTGATTAAAAATTTGGTCTATCTCCTGCCGTTCCCTAGCTTGTCGTGCATTCTTTCCAAAAATTGGGACTTTTTTAAAACGCCGCGGGACATGGGACAAATTGTTAAAAATCGGGACTGTCACGCCAAAAGCGGGACGTCTGGTCACCTTATATTTGTTTCAAGGGTTGTAATTTCCTGTTAAAGCTTAAGAGCAGGAGTGTCCAAACTTTTGGCTTTTCTGGGCCATATTGGAAGAATCGTCTTGAGCCACACATAAAATACACTAACACTAACAATAGCTGATGAGATTAAAAAAAAAAGAAAAAAAAATCTCAAAAAATCTCACAATGTTTTAAGAAAGTTTATGAATTTGTGTTGGGCTGCATTCAAAACTGTCCTGGGTCACATGCAGCCTGCAGGCTGCAGGTTGGACAAGCTGCTTTAGAGCAAAAGAGTAAGAATCAAAATCAGGGCCCCAGGACTGGCAACAAGGAGGCTAGTTAGGACCTACTCATCATATGTTAATGGAGACCTGAGCAATGAGCGGGAAGAAAAAAGAAATGATGGATGTGACAAGAAAAAATATTCCGAGACGCCCTAAATTAAATTACACAGGCAGGAAGGAAGAGACAAGAGAGTTTAATCAGTTAACTGTAGGGCAAAACCAACAAAAGACCGCTGACATTCCTGAATATATGTTGAAACTTCGAATTAACTTCCAGGTGGCTGTTTTCATGATTATCTGAAGAGAATAGTCAAGTCAGGGCCACAGGCCACCAGATGCCTCCACGTCTTGCTTATGCATGAACTTTTGAGACTGTTGCCCACCACCAATCTAAAGGAGCAGACACTTCTTTAGGGACTGGGCACCGATCCCAGAACTAGCCCCTCCCTCCTTCCATTCCCTTTCAAAACAACTTACTTACCATCTTTCTTCCCCAAACTGTTTCCATAAAAAAGCCTGTCACCTCCAGGTCAGGGGACATGCTTGTCTTTTCCACTTGCCCTGCTGCTGAAGGTTCAGACTCCAGGCCCCAGGACTGGGTCCTTTATTGGCTAGCATTTGGCTCAATAAGCCCTTTCTTTCGGAAAAACTTTTGGCCATGGAAGTGTTTTATTTAACAGATGAAAGAGATAATTCATTTACAATAGTAGCTTTTATTGTATATTTCCTAAAAGGGAAATCAGGCCTTAGCCATTAAATTTTATTTATCTTAAGAAATGTTCTTTCACAATTGTTTGGTAAGATTTATAGGATTGCCATGCAATTTGTGTTTGTGGAAGAATTTTAGGCAAATGTTTTCAAATGTTACTCATTGACTGATTTTTAAAAAAGAATTGTTTTCAGAGATGGAGAGAGAAAAAGACAGAGAGAGACAGAAAAGGGGGAGGGCCCAGAGCAGTCTCCATAGTTGCACAACATTAGTTGTGACGTCGTATCATTTCATTCCATACATGTAGATATGGGGCCACTTGGGGTGGGGACTGAACCAAGGGCCTCCCGCATAGGAGATGAGAACCTTCACCATGGGCTGAGTGGTTATCAGTTGCACCACAGTTCCGCATATGAGTTTGCACAGGTCAGGTCTGGGATTCGATCCCTGGATCTTGCGGTTGCAAGGCAAGTGCTCAACCTGTTGAGCAATCCCAGCATTCCCCATTGGTTGTTTAATTGCTTCCAAAAGAGTCTGTCGAATGGACCTTTACCTGAGAAACACTTTCTTTAGCCTCATAGCCACCCTCTCCCAGAACCCAGAACTCATCACTTTCATTAAGCTTGATCACTAACTGGTGCCTAAGCACTCCCTGATCAATGGTAGTTCACACATTTCCTTCATTGGAGACCTTCAGGAAGTAAACAGACAACAACCAGTTTGGGTGGCATCATGAGCAACCCTTTCAGGAAGTAAGCAAATAGCTGGTCTCTGAATCCATGAAGGAAGAGTAAGAGGAAGCAGATTTAAATTTCAACAGAAACAACAAAGGCTTGACATAAATGACAACTGTCTAATTCTAAGATTTCCTTAATTGGGCATAAAAAGAGCAGTAGAGTAGGCAGCTATGTGTGGAATTAGTTGGGTTTATTTCTGCTTAGAAGTAGAGAAGAGATGTATGACTTCTTTATTTTTTTAAAGTTTTTTTATTATTAGATTATGAAAGTAATACTTGCTCATTGTATCAAATTCAGAAACTATAGAGCAACAAATAGAAGATAAATGTTTCTCATAATTCTACTATTCAGTCCTAGCCACTATTAACAGTTTGGTGTATTTCCTTGCAGTTATTTTTACACACACACACACACACACACACACACACACTCACTTTTGTGTATGCGAGGAATGTCCAGAAAGTATCCAGCCATGTAATATGAAAAATAGAGGCATTTATGACTGGATTTTCTTTGGACAGCCCTTGATATGCATAATTTTCTATCTTGATTTCTCTCATTTAGCATCTTAAATAACCCTCCAAAAGCAGTCCCCTTCTTTTTTTAAAAGACTTATTTTGTTGTTTGAGAGAAGGTGAGAGAGAGAGAGAGAGAGAGACAGAGAGAAAGAGAAAGGGGTGGGCCCAGAGCAGTCTCCACAGTTGTACATTATTAGTTGTGACATGGTTTCATTCCACACAGGTGGATGTGGGGCCACTTGGGGCAAACTGAACTGGGGGCCTCCCACATGGGAGGTGAGCATGTTCAGTGCTGAGCTGAGCCATCCTGGCGGGTACCAGGAGCTCTGCAATTCAGCATATGGGGTTGCACAGGCAGGGGCCAGGAATCGAACCTCAGACCTCACAATTGTGAAGCAAGTGCTCAACCACTGAGCTATCCTGGCATCCCCCCAAAGCCCATTTTTAATTACTGTATAATAATCTCTTGTAAGAATATATCACAATTACTACTACACTTCCTTATTTATAACAGTTTAGATTGTTTACAATGTCTCAACATTATAATTAAGAGCTAATATCAAAATCTTTACATATAAATCTTACTCTACATTTCTGATTGCTCCCTTGAAATAAATTCTTCTAGAGCAGCTCTTCCTGTACTATGCACCCAAACAACCTCTATCAGAATCAGATATAAATGCGGGCCAGGGGTCCCACCTTGGACCTGTAGAATCTGAATCTTTGAGATCAGGATCTTTTAAAGGAAATTTCTTGAGATTTTTAGTCACACGAAAGGTTGATGGTATTTCTAAGAGGAAGAAGGCTGAGTAGACGGCTATGCATATATTTTAAAGATTTATTTTTTATTATTTTATTTTTTTTTGACAGAGAGGGAGACAGACAGACAGAGAGAGACAGAGAGAAGTGGGGAGGGCCCAGAGCATAGTTGACAGCATTAGTTTTCCATATAGTTTCACTCCACAGGTGGGCACAGGGCTGCGCAGGGCAGGAACTGGGCCAGGAGTCTCCCACATAGGCCCCAGCAAGAACTGAACTAGGAGCACACCCCAGTTTAGCATATGGGTCTGCCTGGGCCAGGGCTGAAATTCGATCCTTGGGCTCTGGGGCTGCAAAATGAGTGCTTAACCTGCTGAGTCATCCCAACGTCCCTGGCTATGCATATTTAAATTTCAGGTTGTTGCCACACGTGTCAAGTTGCTTTTCTAAAGTCTTGCACACTTTACACTCTCACAGCAGCATATGAGGGTGCTCAATTTACCCAACTTTTGAGAAGCAGGTTTGTTAATTTGATGAGAGAAAATGGTGGCTTCATGAAAGTTTCTATGGATGCAATATTTGTTTAATTTATATTTGTTCAGTTAATTTCAGATTTTTCTGCACTTATGTATTCTTACAATTTTAGAACTATTTCTATAAAAATGCTTGATGGAGTTACATTCTTTTAATGCATTGATAGTAGTCCTCATATTTTATATTTTCGTACAAATGTAAGCTCCATACATACGGATATTTTGGAGGTTTATTTGTTCATGGTTATATCTGCAGCACCTGTAATAGTGCCCAAAACATAAAATAAATATTTTTCAAGTGAATAAAAGCGTGAAATCTATCTGTTTCGATTTTACTATGAACACACACACACACACACGCACCCATCCACACACATATACAAATGCATGTGGCAGCAGCAAGGCCAGGTCTACTCAGTGATACATTTTTTTTTAATATATATTTTTTTATTTTTTTATTTTTGACAGGGAGAGAGAGACACACAGAGACAGAGACAGAGAGAGAATTGAACTGGGGGAGCTCCCAGTTCAGCATATGGTTCCACACGGGCCAGGGCCGGGATATGATCCCTGGTCCCCAACACTGCAAAGTGAGCGCTTAACCCACTGAGCCATCCCGGCTTCCCCTAGTGATACATTTTTTAAAGATTTACTTTATTGTTTTTGATAATAGGTGAGAGAGAGAGGAGAGAGAGAGAGAGAGAGAGAGAGAGAGAGAGAGAGAGAGAGAGAGAAAGGAGGAGGGCCCAGAGAAATCTCCAGAGTTGTACATCATTAGTTGTGACACGGTTTCATTCCACACAGGTGGATGTGGGGCCGTGTGGGATGTGAACTGAACTGGGGATCTACCACATGGGAAGTTCATCCCGACGAGAAGCCCCAGCGAGAAGTCCCAGCTAGAACCGAACTGGGAGGCAAACCCCAGTTCAGCGTGTGGGTCCACCGGCCAGGGCTGGAATTTGATCCTTAGACCCCAGGGCTTCAAAGCAAGCACTCAACCTGCTGAGCCATCCCGGCATCCCCATCTATTTTATTTTATTTTAGGTGCTAGAAAGACACGTAGAGGCAACAGGAACAAGGTTTGAGTGCTTGCATCAGAGAGGGCCCTGTGTGCTGTGCTGCCGTTTTGAGACCCTCCAATGGGCGCAAAGGTTGGTCGCTAATGCCTGTAAGCCCCTGGGCATGCTTCCAGTTGAGAACTTATGGACTCAACATATCATCTTCAGATGTTAATCCAAATTGCTTTTCTGGTTCCAGTTTGTTCTTCGGTGAGTCTGGATGGCAGAAGCCAGTTTGACAAAAGCCAGTTTCTCCAGAGACTGATGAGAACCCACGTTTAAGCTGACTCTAGAGGCTTCCAATTGGCAAAACTGTACCTTGGGACTCTGAGGTCATATACATCATATGGTCATAAGGGTCATATACCCTGTGACCCTTATCGTTCTCCTTCCCCATCTTCCTCTTCAACCTTTGAGATTGTTAGGATATAGAAAAGGAACTGAGTGTTGTCCAGAAAATAGGGGTTCTTTGTCCTTTAGACTCACAACTTGATTATCAATTGTTGCTGGAAAAAAATTTTTACTGGAATTTTTTTTTCATAAAGTAGAATGATCACAAATTAACTATGATCAGGTAAAAATAAAAGAAATCTGAAATATATTTGCCACCAAAGACAGGCAGCCCTCTTTCTTAAAGTGAGTTGAATGCTAGAAATAAAGATTTGTAAAGTCAGAAAAGAACTAGATTAACTGAGGGGGTCCATGAGTAGCCAGGACTAAGCAAAATGCAATGAATTTTCCTTTTCTATAGGTTCAAAGATGGCAACGCTGCATTGCTTTGTTCTTTGAAGTCCTTATTGTTTTGTTAATCTGGAAGCACCCCAGGCTTCAGGAGCTGGTGGGGAGCTCCATGGTCTTTAAGTCCTTACCAGAAAAGGACAATATTTAAAAGACCACCTCTCTCAAAGCCATCTCTAATATTTGTCAGATGCTGCCAAAATTGGTTCCTTGCAAAGAGCAAGGAGACTTAAAAACAGCAACAGCACCTCTCTAAGAGTCCCCCTCTGCCCTTTCTTTGTAACTTCTTTCCTTTAATAAAGGGAAATTGGCATGCTCTCTTGTGTCAGAGTTAGGGGCCCACCTAGATTGAATGGAACTGAAGTGGGACTGGCTGCCACCGTGCCAGGTGTTGGCTGATTGTAAAACTGAATAATGGATAATAACCATCTTAGTTGTGTTTATCAATGTGGTTCGCTCTCTACGATGCAATGTGCAGGCCTCTCATGACTCCTACTCATTAACAAGGCACTGCTGGATGAAATTCAGGCTCTGTTACTTAGACACAACAATGGTGGGGACCCTGCATCAAGTTGTAATTAGGCTTGATCAGGACTAGGGCACAGTAGCTATAATCAGAATCACTCAGAATTAATTTTATACTTGTGAAAGGATATGAGGTGAAATTGATTCAATGGTAACCAAAGCAACCCCATTTTCTGTAACTCTGAGAGAGAGAGAAAGGGAAGCAAGGGCAAAGGAAAACAGAAAGATGAACATTTTTGTTCTATTAACTTAATTACAATTAGGAGAAAATGTGTTTTAATAATAGCAAATGTAATATATTTTAGCAAGGTTATCAATCTCTGTCTAGGTCCTAGAAAACTTTGTAGGTCCCATTATGTACCTAAATCAGATCCTAATTTCCTCTTCCTTTTTGTCCATTTCATATGTGTTTGGAGTGACAAATACACATGAAATGTGTTTGATTTGTGCAAGAATTTCAGTCTGCAGGAAAAGGAGGAAATTCAAGCTGAGCAATATTATTTCCTTTCTTTGATAAGATTCAGTTCTTTAGCCCTTTGCCTTTGGGACTATATATGTATGCAGATCCAATGACCACTGACTGATCTGAGAGCACATAGAAGATTTTGGAAAGCTGTTTGTGAAATAGTTTAAGAAGTTACAGAGGTGTGGGAGGTGTACAGAGGATTGTATCTGATTCCTTGTTATTGAATTCTCATTCAGTTTTTTTCAGGTTAGCAAAATGCTGCTCAGGAAACACAATGTCGCCTTTAAAGTTTGAAGGAATTGATGAAACATGTGATGAAACGTGTTTGCATATGCATACATTTTTATTTCTGCATACATTTTTATTTCTGCATACACATGCAGATGTTGGTACACATGATTTGCTCCATTTATATGTGTTTAATCTCTAATATTTAGACATCATAAGTGAAATATTTGCTCTGTCACTTTTATCCCCCTTGGCAGATTTACGAATCTTTCACCATATCACATCAGCTTCAAGAGAAGAAATACCAGTCATTTTGAGGATAGGAAACTGTTAAGTATGCAGAGAATGGCTTAAAGGGAGATGCTTTGTTTCTTAAATATATCTCAGATTATTATGTGGATGATAAATATGCATGTAAATATTTTGAGTAATTTAAGTAAATAGAAAGTGTTGAAACAAAGTATATATTTTCCAGATAAAATAAAGAGAACACTTTAGCTCATTTTTTTCCTTTCTCTCTCAGACATAACACAGTAGCTATCTAAATAATAACACTATAATAAACTTATTAAGAAATCACTGAGGAGATATTGATGCATATTATTACATATCTGACTACATAGACATTTCATGTGTAGATTTAGGTTTAATGTCACATGTTAATTAGGGTTTTTGCAATTTGATGAAAGCACCAAATTCTAAAGTTTATTACAATTCCTTTGGAGCTACAGATGTTATAAAACCTTAAAAATATACTTTAAATATATTGCTTTTTATTGTTTCTCCTGTGGTTTTGGTAGTGCATTCACTATCCAACATAAAGAGAAAAAAAATGCATTACAAAAAAAGAAAAAACAAACTTTGTATATTTAGAACCTATGTAATTTTTACCAACCAATGTCACCCCAATTAAAAATAGAAAACCTTGGAGTTTAATATTTTTCGCATATATTTTTCTTTATTTTTGTTATGGAGCAATTTTTCTCTGGAATAAGTTTCTGCTCTACTTCCTTTCATAAAGGGTCTTAGAGTAAGATCAACAGAAAGAAGGTAAGAAATGAGGACCCTTTATTTTCTGCTAGGGGGAAGATTAGTTGAAAAATGAGAAAACCCCTGTATTCTGACAGCAGCAGAGGAGCACCATTGGGAATGGGTTCTTCTCTCTGATTCCCAGTTCAGATGCTTGCCCTTATTGACAATAAATGCTCCAGGCTGAGTTTATGGACATGTGAAAGAACGCCTGACATGATCTGAAACATTCTTTTCACGGCCCAACATGATATTAATGTTGGATCTACTGAGCCTTTCAAAGTGAAAGATTCAATTATGCTTTGCTTGCTTGTGTTCTTGGCCCTGGTTCTAATATCAGCAGTGAGGGCTCTAGGACAAGGTTCGCAGCTGTTTGTCATTCTCTGGCCTTTATTGCAAAGTTGGCCATCCCAGGCTTCAGGCTTCTTCCTGTGCTCTGGGTGTCACATACACGTTCCTGGCCTGGACAGTTTCTGGCCAGGACTTGGAATTTGTTGGTGCTAAGCTTTTGGATACCTGCTCAACTGACCTGTTCTTCTGGGTAGGGAACCTTCTCACCATTTCTCTGAGAACACTGGGAGAGATGGGTTCAAATCAATATATAAATAGTAGCTCCCCTCTCATAGACTCACCCCAAGTATCTGTCCTGTCATTCATTCAACAAATATTTACAATCCAGAATGAAAAGTGAACGACTAGAAAGAATATCTTTCATTAATCAAAATGTGAGAATTGGAACCACGTTTTCTAACATTCCCATGCCCCAAAAGTAATGGACTTGTAAACGTACATCATTTTTAAAGTTCATCCAGCATTTTATCAGTGCTCATGGATATGCTGGAGTTGAGCTGCCCTAGTGACTGCTATGTCTGGAGTCAGCCAGAACTAGAACCCCTGCGTCTGAGTAGCTTCCTTGAAAGGGCTCAGACTATGATTGTGCCTTTGCTTGGCGCTGGTGACAACTGAGAAGCAGGGCCTTGGAAGCACTCTGTCTCAGGTGCAGACAGGAAGGAGCACATACATGGTTTGTAGAGAATTTAAAAGCTATAACAAATTGACTGGAACGTGGTCTGTTTTTTACTATCATCATGTGCTGGTATCTTAAACAATGTCAACGATAAAATACCGCCCCTCCCCCACATACAGAATCTGTTGTACTGACTTCTAACAATTACTGCAGTTAAGGTAAAGTGAGGTAGCCATTTGCTTATCTGTTATGGGCCAGACATATTTACAGTTTTAACTACTTCTGAGAAAAAAATACGTTTGTAGAGAAAAAGACCCATTTTTGGAGGGAAAGCTTGTTTCCCGCTTTCAAGCACAGCAAACCAATTTACATTCACTCCTATTAAAATGTAGGCGGAGGCATCCTTTACAGAAATTCATTTCACACATCAGAGAGTTTTTGTCTTCACAATTTAAACAGTGAAATAGAGTGGTGAACTGTGAAGTAGGATGTGTTTGTTTGGCAAATGCAAATTTTATTTCATACATGAAATATTGAATGAAATTTAAATAATAGTTTAAAAATTAGAATGCATTAAAAAAAAGAAAACTAAACAAGAAAATAACAATTCTTACAGGAAGTCATTTTATACCAATGCAGGGGTGTTTAAAAGGATCCAATTGGGTATCAAGTTCACAAGACATTCCTCTCCTGTTTTAGTCAATGTTTTGGTGGTCAGCCTTCTAACAAGGGAGAATAAGCCTCTTCCATAATTGGTTACAGGTTTCTATTTTCTGCCCTTCTTGTCTGACCTATTTTTGTGCCATGTCACCAGATAGACAGAAGTGAATTATATTTTAGAGGCCTTTTGTTTAATCCCACTTCTGAGTGAATGAAAAATATTGCAGAACACCCAATATGGCAAGTCATACACTTTCCCAAGTTTATTATTTACTCATTTATGGGTCAGGGCAAAAACTATCATAGCAAGAAAAGTACCATTTCAAATCTTTCCATGTCTGGTTTGGATGAAGCTAAAGGCAGAACTGAGCTTGGAATGTTTGCACTGAATTTGTTAAATTTGGTTTAGAAACAAGAGCAAACAAAGGAAGTTCTTTCCAAATGGAAGGCAATGGTGAGACCCTGAGTGGGGGTAAGGGTGGGGGGAGATGAATCTGGGAATAAGGTCTCAGTGAGATTCAGCACTTCACACACACACACACACCTCTTCCTCTAGCTCTCACATCGCAGGAGAAAGTCCAAGAGCTAAAAGGGAAGCACCATTCCCACCCTGAGACAGCATTAAGATAAGCAGGCGCCAGTGACCGAAGAGCACAAAACCATCGCTAAAGCGAGACCTCGCCTGTGCAGGGAACAGAAGAGCAACTACACTTTCAGGACAGTCGACCAACCAAAGAACACACTTCATGGTCGGGACAAAGAGATCCCTTGGCAGGTGGCCGGATGAGTTAAAACTCCATTCTATGCGTGAAAGATGCAGAAGTTTACCAGCATCATTGTTCACTCTGAAGATTAAAAATTGATGTGTGTGAGGTTTTCCAGAGTTTGAAAATAAATGGAATGGCAAGTGTCTTCTCTGAGTCATGGGACCAATAGTGAATAGGATAATTGAAAAAATATGATGCAAGTATGTTTTGTTTCTTTAAAGTGGAGAGAGAGATTTTAAAGGCATTTAGAAAACAGAATACAGACTCTTTCTAGATTCTTATGAATTATTGTTCTCATTTAAAAAATCCAACCATTAAAAAAACCAATTTTTAAAATTTTTTCAAAACATTTAATTTAGTTTACATGAGCCTTCTTTCTGTTGAACTCATTTTTTTTTATCTGTTTACAGACTTTCAAAATTTAATTGCATAATTACAATAGTACTGGCATAAATACAGTCAAGCAACTGATCCTTGGTAAACATAAAATTCAACTGCTTGGAGGCACACAGACTCACTGTGAGGTGGGTACTAGTCAGACTGTTTTATTTATTTATTTATTTATCCATTATTTTTTATTTATTTTAAAACAGCTTCTTCTTCTTTTTCTGCTTCTTTTTTTTTTTTTTAAAGGTCTATTTTATTGTTTGAGAGAAGATGAGGGAGAAAGACAGAGACAGAGAGAAGGGGGAGGGCCCAGAGCAGTCTCCACAGTTGTACTGATATGGAAAAAGCCCCTATCTTTGCTTGCCATCATGCCTCTGCTTCTGTAAATCTCACTTGCTCCCTGCCCCTGTAACCTTGCCCTCTCCTGGCGCCTGCCTCTGCCAGACCTAGATATATGACTTGGGAAAAAGAGAACTTATCATAAATGCAACCAAGTGAGGCTCACCCTATATAAGCCTGGTACTCCCTGCAGTCAGGGCTCAGATTTCAGAGTAAGAACTCCTCTGGGCCCACCCGTGACGCTTGGTTTCTTGGCCTATGGTTTCTGCAACATTTCTGGTTCCCTGACTGGAAACCAACCCTGCTGGCCCCTTGAGCCACTGAGCCTGTGGCCGGGTGTCTGGGGCGGGGGGGACCTGAGGCCTGAATGAAGAGGCGCCATGGGGTACCTTTTCAGGAAACTCCTTTGCCAACGACTCCCCGTGGCCCCGAGGAAACTGGCCTTGGACACACTCAATAGGAGAGAAGGGCAAACTCATCAATCAGGACATCAGGAATAAGGTAAAGTCCTGGGACCCAGACCCCAGGTAGGCCTATCTGTCAGATGGAAGGGGAAACTAGTCACCTCCCACTGGAAGACCTTCATGGGCGGGGGTCGGTGGAGGCACTGGAAGGCCTTCCTAATGGGGAAAGCACTGTAAGACCATCCAAGGCAGGGAAAGCACTGTTTCCCTGGTCTCCTGGAGAGGCCACCAGGTTAAGACCTTCCCAGGGGGGAAGGTACTGTTTTTAACCTTTGAATGACTCTGTGTGTTACAATGACATATCTATGGCCCCATGGCTGCAAGGCTATGGGGTCCAAATGGGCCTAAACCTGCATTTCTGTGGCAACACTGCATGGCTAACAGTGACTCACCTCATTGTGACCTGGCCTGGGATTTATACAGGTGCACCTTAGCCAAGACGTGCCTAAGTTCCCATGAGGGACGCGCTAGGAAGGCATCTGTGTGGTCTCCATTGGAGGCACCCACCCTTTGTCTGTCTTGCGGCTTTGATGAAGGGAGGGGACACTCTGGGAAATTTCCAGGAGAATCTTCATGTCAGAGGCCCCTCCGTAGATTCTTTGAGAAAGTCTCCGCTTGTTCCCTGCCTCTGGACTACGGGAATTGGTAGCCTTCCCACTGCAAATCTGTCCCCTTTGTCTGTGGTACCAGGTTCCCTCCCCGCTTGGTAGGTTGACTGTCATAACGGCTTCCAG
This sequence comes from Craseonycteris thonglongyai, assembly GCA_004027555.1. Taxonomy (NCBI): domain Eukaryota; kingdom Metazoa; phylum Chordata; class Mammalia; order Chiroptera; family Craseonycteridae; genus Craseonycteris; species Craseonycteris thonglongyai. Next base: position 56,508 of record PVKE010001037.1, read on the forward strand.
AGTGGGTCTCAGGGCATAAGGTGAGGCCCTCCTGTGCCACCTTTTCTGCCACTGCCTGGTCTTCCCTTGGCACTTGTATCCCCAATTCGAAGGGTTTAAGGAGTAGCAGGTCCCAGGCCCCTTGAGTCTCATCCAGTTGCTTTGGCCTGGGGCACAGGGATCTGGCCCCTCTCCCTTACAGAGCTTATGCAGTTCGACACCCACAGTTTTCTTGACTCTCATTAGGGATCAAACACTCTGGAAATTGTGTGTGTTTGAGGACGGAAAACATCAGAGGTATTTGGGATACGAGCGCCTTCATGTCTCAGGGCAATTCAGAAAGAACCAATTCGTATCTTGGGATTTCAAAGACACGGAGTTAAAAATTCGAAGCAAACTTAGGCAATCAGGGAGGCCTAGGTAACCATGAGACCCATCTCTAAGAAATGCAAATGTAACCTAGGGCTTCTGACACCCATATCTAAGGTATATACATGTAACCTTGGGCATCTGGAAGAAGGCACCAGATGCTGGGAGGCTAGGATGGGGAATGCCAAGGCCAAGGCCACCTAAACCCCTTCTGGTTTGTTTCAAGACTCCCTTAACTCAATCATCCAGACACGGCAACCCAAAAGATAAGAACAAAAGCCTTAGATGCAATAAATGTATAAAAACAGTAACTTTTCAAGGTCTGTTCCAAAGGGTATAGGAGGGTAAATGAGGATGCTACAGCCTGAGATGGGAATGAGTGAGGAAAAAGAAAAAAGAGGCACTTTTAAAAACTAGCCGCTAGACTCTCAAGCGAGGCCCCTCCCCCTCTTTTTGTTTCAGGCTCTTTGAAACTACAGGGAAATCTTTGCAATTGTTGACACTTCTGTTTATGCATATGATCTGATATCTGTATATGCTTTATGTATGAAATAGTCTCTCTGCCTCCTAATGGTATTGCCAGATTATAGTATTTAATTGTCTCTAAGAAGTTAATGGCTTAAATGAATAAAAACCCAAGCGCTTTTTAGGATCATGTGATCTAGGAAGATGTTTAAGATGATCTAGGAAGGCAGGTTTGAGTTTTAAAGTCTTTTTGTTTTCACCAAGGTCTAAAAGATAAAATGTTGTTTATAAATATCTTCAGAAGTAATATTAAAAATAATATTACCAAACGAAACTTATGCTTCTGGGGAACCTGGGATGGCTCAGTGGGTTAAGCGCTCGATTTGTAGCGCTGGGGACTGAGGATCGAATCCTGGCCCCGGCCCATATGGACCCATATGCTGAACTGGGGAGTGCTACCAGTTCAGCTCTCACCTGGGTGAGACCCCGGCCCAGTTCCTGCCCTGTGCAGCCCCTCACTCACCTGTGGAATGAAACTATGTGGAAAAACTGATGATGTGCAACTATGGAGACTGTTCTGGGACCTCCCCCTTCTCTCTGTCTCTGTCTCTCTCTCTCTGTCGAAAACAATAAAAATAAATCTTAAAAAAAAAACCAAACAGCTTATGCTTCCACAGGTTACAGAATGTGTTTATACATTTACCAATGGAAATGCTAACTTTTGCTTTTCAGCTGTCAGTAGAAACTAAGGTTCTGAGGGTCATGGATGCTAATTAGTATGGAGATTTTTTTTTTTTTTAATATTTATTTATTTATTTTTATTGTTTTTTGACAGAGAGAGAGAGATACAGAGAGAGAACTGAACTGGGGGAGCTCCCAGTTCAGCACATGGTTCCGCACGGGCCGGGGTCGGGATTCGATCCCTGGTCCCCGGCGCTGCAAAGTGAGCGCTTAACCCACTGAGCCATCCCGGCTTCCCCAAGTATGGAGATTTTGCATGTAATTAAGATGTATGTGTTTCAAGAAGGTATAAGATATGGAAATACATTAAAAAATTGAAAGATAAAGTTTGTCATGAGGGTGGTTATTTCTGAATGAGTGAAAGGAGACAAACTAAGAGGGACTAAAGAAGTTGTAGAAGGTTTGTGAAGGAGATTTTGTGTATAGCTGGGCTGGACAAGATTGAAATGCTGGATTAGGCAAGGGTTTCTTGGACTGCTGGTCTGCTGCTGAAATTGAAAGATCTTATGCCTGAGGAAAAAAACAAATAAAGAGTCCATATGTCATCAAAATGATTTTCTATGTTTTATATTATCTCAATTAGGCCTGATGTTTTCCCTCACCTGTCAGGGTATTACAGTTATTCTAACCTATTGTTTGTTACATTCCTAATGAAAAGGTTCAGATTATAAGGAAGGCCAGGAAATTTGTTTCAATGTTTTTAGCAACCGAGACAGGGATAACTAGAAAAGGGGAAACAGTGTGACCAGAGATAAGATCAAAGTAAGGCCAGACTTTTGGCCACAGTGATAGATGGAGCAAAACCTAAGTCTCCTCACGGCCACCTAGCAACCCCAGAAGAGGAACACCATATGGAGGAACTTGCTTAGGGTACAAAAGCCCAGACCTCTGGAATAAGGAGGGCCCTACTCCTCCAAAGCAGCCGTGCCCTTGTGCAAAACAAAGAGGCACTAGAAGAGGGATTGTCCCCTGTTCTGAAGGGAGCAGGGACCAACTCTTCCACAAATGTCTGTGGTTGACTGACAGGGTCTGAGGTGCCAGCAGCTCCCAAGAAGACCACTATAATGATGGAAAAAATATGGGTGACCCTTGATGTGGCAGATAAGCCTCTTAATTTTATGACTAATAATAGAGCTATTTACTGTGTCTCAACTTCTCACTCTGAACCTATTTTCTAAAACCTACTTGATTGTAGAAATTATTAAACCCCCTAGACTTGGGCTAATATTCAGCCTACTTCTTACCAATAGCTTGTAAAACAAGACAACCAGATTTTAAAAAGAAACTCTAGAGAAGTAGCAGGTATCACTCCATGGCTACAACACACCAGGGTAAAGAAGGCCGCCGCTGACAGGGCACCTGGAATACGGAAGGTGACCACCCATCCAGCAGAGCCCTTCAACTCACCCTGCGAAGGCAGAAGGACAACCGCCCTGCTCCGGTCACTCCAGGGCTGACCGGTGCATGCACGGTTGAAGCCTGAGGACACCACTTTGTGTGACCCCAGATAGTTGGCAACCTGCTGTTTCTCATAGTGACTGTTCCCCTCACCACCCTACTAGCGACTGGCCTGGAGGTAATTGCCCCACCCAAGTGGAACCTAGCAGAACGCTTCTGAATTGCCCTTTGCTACATATTATATGCAGGATATATTATTACTATTGGATGCTCGTAGGCTGCTCAGGAGCAGGCACGGTCCCAGCATATTCCAGAGGGTATATGTAGACATACTACACTGGGTCTGCCACTGGAACAGGGGCTAGAGGATGGCTAAGGGCCCGTTTGGACATAGGTGATAATGTTCAGGAATTTGTCTCTTACAACTACCAGCCTGCACCCTGCTATGACACAGCTACCAGGTGTACTTGGGAAGGCAAGGAATACTGGACAGGGAAAATTAAAGCCGCCAGTGTCGCTGGGTCACCATGCCAAGGCACCCCCCGGGAGGGAAGCCTGCTGGGCCACACAGGCTGATGTGGGTATATTGGGAAAAATACTGGGAGAGAAATATCTGGTGAAGGCTCAGCCAAACCATACCTGGGTGGGAGAAACCCCTTATGAAAGGGTCCTTACAACGAAATGGGGACATACTGGTGGCCGCAGAACCTGACCTGGTTTTGCGCATTCAAGGATATCAGCCATTGGTAGGACCCTACCCGGATGATGATGATGCCCTAGTACATATAAAGGCATCAAAGGGGAGAATGATTTGGAAAAAGCCCATATCACTGCTTGCCATCATGCCTCTGCTTCTGTAAATCTCACTTGCTCCCTGCCCCTGTAACCTTGCCCTCTCCTGGCGCCTACCTCTGCCAGACCTAGATATATGACTTGGGAAAAAAGAGCACATCGTAAATGCAACCAAGTGAGGCTCACCCTATATAAGCCTGGTACTCCCTGCAGTCAGGGCTCAGATTTCAGAGTAAGAACTCCTCTGGGCCCGCCTGCATAACAAATCTGAGTTCCTTAACTTTCCGAGTGGCACTTGGTTTCTCAGCCTACAGTTTCTGCAACAGTACATTATTAGTTTTTTGACATAGTTTTATTTCACACAGGTGGATGTGGGGCCGCACAGAGTGGAACTGAACTGGGGGCCTTCTTCGTGGGAGGTGAAAATCTTCACCACTATCCTGGTGGTTACAGTTGCCCTGCAGTTCAGCATATGGGTTTGCACGGGCTGGGTCCGGAATTCGATCTCTGGACCTTACAGTTGCAAGGCAAGCACTCAACCTGTTGAACTATCCCGGCATCCCTCAGAATGTTGTATTAAGAGAGTAGAGCCTCTTTTTTTTTTTTTTTTGAGAGTTGGAGCTACAATAAGAGAACTTCCACTGTCAAAGGTCTGTTCGAACTGCCATAGCAAAATTCCAAAGACTGGCTGGTTTATAAACAACAGAAATATATTTCTTACAGTTCTGGAGGCTGAGAAGTCCAAGATCATGGTGCTGGCAGACTCAGAGTCTGGTAAGGGTTTTCTGGTTTATGTATGGCCATCTTCCTGCCGTGACCTCACATGATGGAAGAAGCAAGAGAGCGCTCTGGGGTCTCTTTAATAAGGGCACTAACTAACCCGTGCATGAGGTCTCTACCGTCATGATCTAATCACCTTCCAAAGGCCCCACTTCAAAATACCATCACATTGGGAATTAGGTTTTAACATCTAACGGGGGGGGGGGGGGGGGGGGATACAAACATTTAGTCCTAGAACAGTGAGATTATAAAACTACTTTAGTTATCAAGATGGATTGGAGAATAATGGGTGTTGGAAAAATCAAATTTTCTAGGTAATTGAGAACTTAAAATTATTCCAAACTAACTGTGGAAGAAAGGTTTCTATAGTATATTACATCTTAGGAAAAACAGTAAAATAAACAAAGCCCCAATAGGCCAAGGAGCTGATACCATGGTAGCAATAATGTGGTACAATGATAATTATGAGCGCTACTGGGAATGTTTGGTGGGTATATGCCCTCTCAGTGGGTGTCTCCAATTGCATTGCTGGCCTAGTTTGATTTTTTTTTTTTCCACCTCATGGCACACTCTGGACCTTTCCCAAGAGTCTTCTATGATCTCCTCCTCTTCAGTTCAAATTGCCACTTCTGTGCCCTGACTCTTTCATGTGGCTGACACTTATTGTTACTTCTTTCCAGCACATGGCTTTCATTTTTCCCAAGTTAGATTATGACAGCTCCTAATCTTTGACTCTCCCCAGCTCTTTCCATGCTGCTCCCTTGGGTTGGTCAGGTGGCTGAGGTAGGCTGGAGGGCTGGTTCCACAGAGTATGTGGGAGCATTGGAAGGAGTGGGAACCAAAGCCCTCTAGGCATGAGCGAAGGAAGAACTCCTGGAGGGTTGTGTTCTTATTCGCTCAGCACTTTAATATACATGTTTATTTCTGTAAATTGCTTTTCCCATTGGATGAATGATGAACTGTAATACCCAGAGTAAAGAGCTACCAAAAATGAGTTTCATTAAAAATTACAGAAGTTTACATTGGTGTCTCAGTGAGTTTGCTTGAAAGTTCTCAGAATAATGCTGACATATCTTTAAAAGGGATAACAGAAGAGCAGACAGTGTAGCTGTTGCTTTTTTGATGCTGAAATTGGTTTAGATATTTAAAAAAACCTGTTTTTCTTAAGATTAAAAGAATAAACAATAAAGCAACAACCCACTCACATATCTCAAATCCCACTTGAGCTAAAGTTACAGATCCATTTGTAGGATGTTATGGTTTAGTGATGACTCTCAGATAATGAAGGTTTGTAAGTCTGGGTTGTAGTTAGCATAAGATGTAAACAGGACCTTCTTATTTTCACTCTGTCAGAAGCTTTAATTCCTTTCTAATTACTATCTCCTGGAAAAACACTGTGTTGTCCTTGCCTTTTAAATTTCTTCCTCCTTTAGAGAAAACACGTATTTTAGGTTATTAAGAAAAACCTTGTCTTGATTTGAATGATGTTTTTGTTCAATAAAGCCGAATTATTTTCTTTCAGACAGAAATTGTGTCGTAGGAAGAAGTGGCTGCATACATTTTAATTTGGCAATAATTAACAATAATCAAGAGAGTGTGGCTTTTCTACCATTACACAGTGTAGAGCTACAAGTTTATGTAAGCTGGAGAGAAAACATCCTCACTATTTGGATTTTAAAGTTAATTGGTAAGGAAGAAAAAATATTGGCATGCGAAACATTAAAAACTTACCTTAATTATCAACTCAATATTGTATTTTTCAATTAAAAAAATTCATGACAAAAAGAAAAATAAGGTTGTTAAAATTAGTAAAGAAAAACCATTTTGCACAGATAAAGAAGTAGAATGTGGCAAAAATCAGCTTTTTTTCTTTTCAGATTATGAAATATTACTCAAATACATATGAAAACTTCAGTGGACAAAACTGATTTTTTTCACTCATTAGCTGAGGTTATTTTTTCAGTGACTTAGTCTATTTTCATGGTAACTTTGGGAAATGTATGGGTTGGTGGAATTAACTTTCTTTGAGATTGTGAATGAAAATGAGGTCAATGGAGGGTTGTGCTGTTCTCCACTCCACAAGGAAATTCACAGGATGCTGCACACACATGGTGCCATCCATCAGCCCCATGAGAAGGCCTGGGAGGAATGGGTGAAGGTCACAGGAAGGGATTAGCATTGCTGGGAAGTACTCAGCTGCAAAGACCACGCCACGGACCACAGAGGGGACCATAGGTTTAGAACTTCCCATTTTGCTCCTCAGTTTACCATTGGGCTCCAATCTCCAAGTGTAATGTGGAGAAGGTCAGGCAGAAGTGGGTAGGTCGTAGGTCTTATTGAAAAATAGATAAATTCTTCAATGTTTTAGCTTATAGAGTTATGAGAAGAAATTTCAGTTATTCCTTATGCTATTATTAAAATGTCTGGCTAAATCATTTACTTAATTTTTACCAGCTGCATTTTTGTATTACACCAGTCATCTATATTTGTTGGAACGAGGCCAGAAATATTGATAAGACAAGAAAAATAAATTATTTGCAATTCTATCTCCAAGAGATAACTACTACTGACATTTTTGTATACATTATTTTAGCTGGGATACCAGAAAAAAAAATTTTTTAAGAGGGTCTCCTTAAGAGAGCTCTCACATTAAATATAATCAAATGAAAATTATAAAATTCACAGAGGCTTGGGCTTTGCTGTAAACCAGCAGTTCTTAAGCTATTCTGTCAACAGAGCAAAAAAGGAAACTTGCTCTACCTACTGTCTTTCCTAAAATCTTTCATTTTTTTTCTATTCTCCTTGGGAAAATAAGGAAGCTGGAAAATCAAATACCCAATTATTCATCTAGTGGAGAGGCTTTCGCAGTGTGGCCCATTATCATCAGTCTCCTGGGGACTTGGAAATAATACAGATCCTTGGGCCCCACCCGAGACCTCTTGAGTTGGGGTGGTAGGAGCGAGCTGTGTTTTAACAGATCTCCCAGGTGATTCTGAGGCACGCGAGAGCCACTGCCCCTCAAGAAATTCTAGACTGGAGTCTGGAAATGGTGACTGGCAGCCTGTCGATTGGCTCAAATGCACAAGCAGACTGATCACTCTGTTGGTATCTGAGTGGAATTTCTAAGAAGAGCCAGAGAAAGAAGAGGCAGCTGTTTGCCCTGGAGGTCAAATAGCTGAGAGAATTAGAAACATGCAATTTTAAGACAGGAAGGAGCAGTTTGTGCGGAGATGTGCCTGAAGGACCAAATTAGGGCAAATGAATGTATTGAGGAAGACTAATTACGATATTCATAATCATTGGAGCACTGCGAGTTCTCCTGTCATTTGTTTGAACTAATTTCTTCTGCCTTTATTAGAGCAATATTAGAACACCCCCTAGAAAAATAATACTGTATTTGTATTTCCTTGTGTGTTTGAATATACTTACAGTGGGGAGAAAAGCACAGCAAATGTTTAGTTTTGAAATGTGAAAACATTTCAAGCCTCATTTTAAAACATGAATTAAGCTAGTATTTAGCCTTTAGAATTAAAATACAGAGAATTTATGAATTTGTTAAAAAAAACAGTCTCTGTTTGTATGTATAAAAATACTTTCTATTTCCGAACAGTCTGAGTTTAACTAGCTGAGGGACCACGAGAAAGACATGATAGCTCTCTGAGCCTTAGCTTTTTCGCCTGCAAAGTGGGCTAATAATGTGGAACACAGGCCAAATAAGATAATGTCTATAAACTTGTTTCTAAACGGCATATAGTTTTTTCATGACCATTATTATATTATTATATAAATTCTTAAACATAAATATTGATTAGTTATTTATATTTACATTAGTATATTTAACTGTTAACCACTTGTAATAGAGAGCAAGCACCATGGACATTTATTTTTTAAATAGAGAAACTCTTTTGGTCAAGATATAAAACATGACATAAGATAGCATTTAGACATTGGAATTGAAATAGAGAAACCTTACAGGTTTATAAATAAAGAATACTTATTGACAAAGTCAGCAGGTAGATGTCTACTTGCTGCACTACCATAGTGAACAAAACATTCATAAATAAGATCCTGTGCATTGTTAACTGCCATTAAGTGACAATATCAACAGAGGCCTAGCCCCTGCTAGGAAATGCAATCAGCGCCTTCCTATCCTGTAATACCCTAGCTAGACCTAGGAAAATGCCAACTGCAGAACATTAGAAAATAAAAACATGTTTTTCTCTTGCATGAACTTAAATGTAAAAATTCCCGAACAAAATATTGGCAAAGGTAATCCAGCAATATATAAAAAAGATAATGCCTCGTGATGAAATAGGCTTATCCCAGAAATATAAGGTTGATTTAAATTTTGTAAAGCAATTAATATTCTTCACCATATTAACAGACTACAAAATAAAAACCATATATCACAATTGATGCAGGAAAATAATTTCACAAAATTCAACACATATTTATGAAACAACCTTCAGGAAATTAGGAGTACAAAAGAACTTCCTCAGCCTGAGAAATGCATATGCAAAATGTCTATGGCTAACATTATAGAATGAATGCTTTTCCTTAAGATTGGGAACCGGACAAGGATGTCAGCTCTCACCATTTCTATTCAACATGATATTTGAGGTACTAGCCAGTGCAACCAGCCAAGAAAAAGAAATAAAAGGCATATATATCAAAAGGAAAGAACTAAAGCTATATTTATTCTCAATGAAATAATCATCTAGAAAGAAAATCTTAAGTAATCTATAAAAAGGTGACTAGATTTAATATGTGAGTTTATAAAGATTGTGAGTTACAAGATCAACAGATCAAAACCAATTGTATTTCTTTACTAGCAATGAACAATCAGAAATAGAATAAAAATGACATTTACAATAACATCAAAGATATGACATTTATATGCATGAATTTAACAATATATATGTAAGACTTGTGCCCCAGGGAAACAACTTGGCAAGGTGCTTATTACTTACTGCCAAACCGTTTTCCTGGCCTGTCCTATCAGTACATTCCCAGGAGCAGTCTAGACAAGTGTTAGCTTACATTTGTAAGCTTTGGATGTTATTCCATTTTTGATAAAACTTTAAAATCTGGTTATATTGTATGAACATCAGGTTTTATCTTGCCAATTTTAAGGTTTACTTTAAAAACCTAAATCACAAGTACCTATAGTTATAATAAGGATAGCTACCACTTATTAAATGTGTTTTGGGGGAAGCCAGGATGGCTCAGAGGGTTGAGCACTCATTTTGTAGTCCCGGGGACCAAGGATCCAATCCCCAGCCCATGTGGACCCATATGCTAAACTGGAGTGTGCTTCCCATCTGGGAGGACCCCAGTTTGGTCCTTGCCCCCCGGTTCAGCTTGGGGGGGCGTGTCTCCCATGAGGGGAGGCCCCATACCCAGTTCCTGCCCTTCGTGGCCCCTGCCCACCTGTGTGGAATGAAACCATGTTGAAAGCTGATGATGTATGACTATGGAGACTGCTCTGGGCCCTCCCCCTTCTCTCTGTCTCTGTCTGTCTCTGTCTGTCTCTGTCAAAAACAGTAAAATAAATCTTTAAATGTGTTTTTCTTTTTTTGGGTGCCAGACACTTTAAGTGCTTCACAACATTAACTAATTTAATTCTCACAATGGCTTTGAGTGAGGTACTGCTAGTTCCCATCTTACTAGTGAGAAAGTGAAGCTTCAAGAGGTTCAGTAGTTTGCTTAAAGACATGCTGCTGGGAAGTGGTACAGATGGATCTTAAACCAGGGATGGGGCTTTTTAACTTTCATACCTAATTGCTTCGCTAGCATTATAAGCTCCAGTGTGGGACTTCTCATCAATGGTGGACCTGCATTAGATTGGATGTGCATGCTACTGAAATATGGTAATCAGTATTTGTAGGAAGCAGACCCCAGGCAGTTCCTTAAAAGGCAGAACATAGGTGACACAGAAGCTGCAGGTCTTGAACCTAAGAAGCATAATCTACCTCCAGAGATTCTGCTTCAGGAGAGGTGGGGTGAGGTCCAGGAATATGCATAAGCAACATGTACCCTGGCTCACCTGACTCAGGTGACTGAAGGGCCCACATGGAGATACATGGCTTAACGCTTCAGAAGGAAAGAGGGATCTTACCTGGGATGACTATCTCAACACCAAGAAGCTTGGCTAAAAATGGAAGGCATAAAGAGAACTTGGCAAATATAAATGTGAGATGATGCATTGAATTAAAAGCATAAAGACTCATAAATATCTTTCCCAAGTACTATAGGAAGGAATTTTTATAATAGCCACCAGAAGAAGGATGACAAAGTGACTTCTGGCTGGTAGGAAGTTGTTAGGAAGATGATTACATCACTTCCTTTGCAGACTTCTTCCTATGTCTTCAATTGCAGGCCTTTTAATTTGGGTCACTTCTAATTTGGGGGCTCACTTCTAATTTGGGGGTGCTTTTAATTGTTAAAAACAGAGAAAATTAACACAGGGCTACCAAAATACAAGTATATAGAAAACGTTTGTTTGGGGAAGCCGGGATGGCTCAGTGGGTTGAGCGCTCACTTTGCAGCCCCGGGGACCAAGGATCGAATCCCGGCCCCGGCCCGTGTGGACCCATATGCTGAACTGGGTGTGCTTCCCATGCGGGAGGCCCCCAGTTCAGTTCTTGCCCCCCAGTTGGGCCCCTGGCTTGAAGGGGTGTGCCTCCCATGCAGGAGGCCCCCAGCCCTTCGTGGCTCCGCCCACCAGTGTGGAACAAGACCACATCGAAAACTGATGGCATACAGCTATGGAGACTGCTCTGGACCCTCCCCTTCTCTCTGTCTCTCTCTGTCTCTGTCAAAAACAATAAAATCTTAAAAAAAAAAAGAAGAAAAAGAAAACGTTTGTATTTAATAATGTAATGTTTCTAGCAAAAATTTCAAGGTAATAGAATTTTGAATTTACCAGGCAATTGCAAGTTTTTTTTCACAATATTGATTCATGATAGGTGATATAGTCCAGAAATGGAATGCAGTTTTAAAATTTTATGATGAGACTATTTTGTCCAGTCCTATCAGTGTATCTCAGTGAATGTATGAGGTGTGATAAAAAAAAAAATACAAAAAAAGAAAAAAAAAATACAGGGGAAGCCGGATGGCTCAATGGGTTAAGCGCTCACTTTGCAGCCCGAGGGACTGAGGATTGAATCCCAGCCCTGGTCCGTGCGGACCCATATGCTGAACTGGGGAGTGCCCCCAGTTCGGTTCTCACTGGGGCAAGACCCCGGCCCAGTTCCTGCCCTGTGCAGCCCCACAACCACCTGTGAAATGAAACTATGTGGAAAAACCAATGATGTGCAACTATGGAGACTGTTCTGGGCCCCCCCTTCTCCCTGTCTCTGTATGTCTCTCTCTGTCAAAAACAATAAAAATAAATCTTTAAAAAAATATGGTGAATGTTTAAATTTAAAAAATTTACTACAGTAAAAGACACATTGCCATTAATCCCCCTCAAAACACTCTCCTTCACTTCGAACACACTTATCCCTTCGTTCTTGCCACTTTCTGAAGCAGTTCTGGAAGTCCTCTTTTGTGAGTCTTTAGTTGCACTGTAGTGGCTGCCTTAATGTCCTGAATTGATTCAAAACGTTTTTCTTTCATGGTCATTTTGACTTTGGGAAAAAGCCAGAAGTCACATGATGCCAGATCTGGTGAATAAAGTGAATGAGGACACACCTTAATGTTTTTATTTGACAGAAATTTCCATACCAGAAGCAATGTGTGACCCGAATTGATTCAGGACATTGTACCAAGGATTCCCAAATGCTGGTTGACTGACCTACAAGAAATAGCCTGCATTCAAATAACACAGGGGGCTTAACAATTCAGATTCCCTGGTCCAACCCCAGGAGTTTCTGATTCCGTGATTGAGGGAGGGACCAGGGAATCTGTATTTTAAATAGCATCTGAAGGGTTTCCAGTGCAGAGCCTGGTTTGAGAACTCCTCCATATCGTGATTTGCATTAACTACTCAATACAGTAGACTTCCCATTAACGGGAACTGAAGCTTGAGTTTGGGTTACTGTAGTCTACTGTAGATGTGGGCTGTCTGAAAAGAATCCAGACAATATAACAAGAACAGTTACATGGCTGGATACTTTCCGGACAGCCCTCGTATATCAGCTGAATCAGTAGAAGAATGTAATTCATCACTTTATTTAATTATCTAAAATTTTTCCTGAGTTCACAAAGATGTAGAACAATGAATCAAGATTGTGATATCAGGATGGGGGGTGAAAGAGGAGGGAGGGGGAGCTAAATATATGGGGATGGAAAGAAAGCTGACCCTGGGTAGTGAACAGAGATAGTAACATATAGACAAAGTACTGTAGAACTGTACACGTGGAACCTATGTAAATTGTACTAACCAATGTCACCCTAATAAATTTAACAATAAAAAAATTGTGATAGCAAAGCTATGATCACATTTCAATGCAAACAATGTCACTAAGTTGCCCCAACAGGGCTTTCTGATATTCAGAAATGGTTTGTGCCGTAAAGATAGACTGAGTGAAGTATAAAACTTTCTCTCTACCCCCAATTTTTTGGTGTTTGACTTAAAATAGGCAAACTTTTTTTCAGAGACACCTGCAGCAACTATTCCTCTTTCCACCAGCATTTTGCCTCCCCCAACTAACCCATCTGCCTTCCACCTATAATCCCTACCAGTTTGGGAGAAGCGTCGTCTTTTTATCCTTCTCCCATTAAAACCTGCTGTCTTTTTCTATTTGTTTGTCCATCCGTCCATTTCATAAATGTTGACTGAGTGGTGCTCCATGCCAGGCACTGGTCTATGCCCTGGGAACACAGCCATGAAGAGCAGGCATGACTCCTGCCCATGTGAGGGGAGGGGGGAAGCAGACGTAATATAAATAATTACTAATGTTAGTGAAAACCTAACAGCTTCATCTCATCTGTTAAGCTAATGACATCTAAACTCTTGGCTGCTAATGACTTAACATTTTTTCTTCGCACATAACATTTGCAGCTAAACAGGCTTTATTTAGCATCTAACATCAAGAAGAAAGTAAAGAGCAGAGGGGAAGGAGTTTCAAAAAGAGATCTCTCCGTGGAGGGGATCTTTTTGATATTCGTAAAATTATAGTATGTAGCTAGATGCTACCCTAACTTACTGAAATGTTCTTTTCTGCAAAATAACGTTGATTCTTAATTTGAAGATCCTGGAAAGGCTTCCAGGATATCTGGGAACCCTAGAAGATTATGTGAAGTTCTTTGTGTTTGAAATCTCTTCTGCCACAAATTTCATCCCCCCAGCCCCTCCCCCAGTTTCTCAAAGGTGTATATGATCTCTAAGTCTTTAGAGAAAAAACAAAAAGAAGAAAGAAAAAGTGAAAAAGAAAAAGAAAGGAAGAAAAGCAAGCAAGTACTCTTGGTTTTTCTATTTTATTAATGTAATCCAGATCTCCGTTTCTGTTGCAAAACCCAAACCAAACCAAACAAAAAAAGGAATAAGGATATGGAGCACTGATCCAAAGGAAGAAAAAAATGTGTTTATAGGATTGAGTTACTCATTAATTTCAGAGAGATGAAATATCCACCCCAACCCTACTCCCCATAAAAATAAACTAAAAATATGTCCTGAGGATTTTCATTTATTTAGAAGGATGGATACAGCCCCAGAGCAGCATTTGTGTATAACTTGGGGGAAAAAATCTTCGGCATTAAAGCTCCATTAAACATCCAAATTTCCTAAGCATCAAAGGGCAGGAGTAAATAAGAATTTTGTACATGCAACCCAAAATATAAATGATAAGCAACACAGTTCCTGTTGCTTCCTAGAGTAGGGGTTCTGTTAATAGCAAAACCAACAGATACAGGAAACCAAGTTAATGCATCTTAATGCCTGATTTTGATGCATAAAAAAATGCAAGAAATTGAGCAATTTATAGCAAATTGTGTATCTGTGCCATCCAGACTGAATAAATTAGGGTTAGAATAAACTGTGAGACTGAAAATCTAAAATAACCAGTGTCTGAAAAATGATAGAAATTAATTTTCCTCATGTGAAACTCCGGGTAATGGCCCATGGTTGACATAATTGTTCACAATACCAGAGAATATTTTATTTCTTCTCCATGTTGTCCTCTATTCTCATGTTCACCTCGTTCAAAATGGCTGCCCCAGTGCAAGCCATTAAGTCCACATTTCAGCCAGCAGAAAGGAGTAATAGGAGAAGCTTCCCTTTTAGGAGCCTTCTGGGAAGTTTCATACACTACTCCCTCTTATATTTTATTTATTAAATTTATTGGAATGACATTGGCTAGTAAAATTATATATATTCAAATGTACATTTCTATAATTCATCATCTATATGTAGCATTGTGTGTTCCCCACCAGTCAGTTCTCCTTTCATTACTATATATTTGATTCCCCCCACTCACCTCGCCTCTCTCTTACATTTATTTACCCAGAACTTAATAGTGTGACCACATCTATCTGCAAGGGAGAGTAAGGACGAAGTCTTTATTCTGGGAGGTCAAGTACTCAGCTACAGATTCTATTGCTATGGAAGAAAGGAAGGACAGATACTAGCAGTCTTGGCCATTGTAAATTTTTCATATGGATAGTTCCAAATGGTTAACTTTGGTATAACATTCAACTACAAGTCTTATTTAACGTGCCAGTGAAATTGCTTGACCCTAGCCATTCATTTTTAAAAAGATTTCTATTAAAAATATAAGTAACATACAGTATTATATTAGTTTCAGGTGTACACCATCATTATTCAACATTTATATATCTAAAGAAGTGATCACTATGACAAGTCCAGCAACCTTCTGACACTATTACACTATTATAATACTGCTGACTGTATTCTCTGTGCTAGACATTAATTACATCCCCTTGACTTACTTTTATACCTGGAAGTTTGGACCTCTTGTGCTCCTTCACTTTTTCTCCCCTTTAAAAAAATTTTCAATTATAGTTGACATTCAATAATATTTTATATTAATTTCAGGTGTATGATATAGTGGTCAGACATTTATATAATTTAAGAAATGATTCCTCTGACTAGTCTAGTACCCACCTGACATACATAGTTATTCCCATATTATTGACTATATTTCCTAGGCTTTACATGCCCATGACTATTCTGTAAGTACCAATTTGTACTTCTTAATCCTTCACCTTCTTCACTCTGGCCCCCAACACCCCTCCCACCTATAATCCCAATAAATCTAGTAACTATCTGATACCATATATAGTTATTACTATATTGTTGACTATATTCCTTATGTTATACTTTACATCCCCATGACTACTTTATGACAACCATTTTTTTTAATTGCTAAATTTATTAGGGTTACATTGGTTAGTAAAAATTACATAGCTTCCAGGTGTACAACTCTACAGTACTTTGTCTATATGTTACAATATGTGTTCACCACTCAGAGTCAGCTTTCTTTCCATCACCATATATGTAGCTCCCCCTCCCTCCTCTCTCACCCCGCTTCCTCCCTTACCCTCAGGTAACTACTAAACTGTTGACTATGTCCATGAGATTTTGTTTCTTTGTTGCTTTCAGTTTTATATTCCACCTATGAGTGAAGTTGTGTGGTTCTTAGATTTTTCTGTCTGGCTTCTTTCACTTAGCATTTTGATCTCAAGCTCCATCCATGTTGTTTCAAATGGCAGAATTTCATCTTTTCCTATAGCTGAGTAATACTCCATTGTATATATGTACCATAGCAGCTTTATCTAGTCAGCTAACAAGGGGCACTTTGCTTGTATAACAGCCAGTTTGTATTTCTTAATCTCTTCCTCTTTTTTCCCCACCACCCCATCTTCCCTGCCATCTGGCAACCATCAAAATGTTCTATCTATGAGTTTGTTTCTGTTTAGTTTGTTTATTTTTCTCTTTAGAGTTCACGTACTTGTATAAGCCAAATCACATTGCATCTGTCTTTCTCTGTTTGACATACTCCACTCAGCACAATACCCTTCAGGTCCATCCATGCCATCACAGAGGGCAAGAGCCCGTTCCTATCCATGCTGAGCAATATTCCACTGTACACAAGTACCACCTCCTCTTTATCCATCCATCCACTGATGGACACCCAAGCTGCTTCCACATCTTGGCCATTGTAGACAAAGCTGCGATGAACATAGGGATGCACATGTCCCCTTGAAGTAGCATTTTCAGTTTCTTCAGACAAATACCCAGAAGTGGGATTACTGCCTCTTTTTGTCCCTTGTTATAGCCCTTGTTTTAAAGTCTATTTTGTCTGGTATAAATATTGCTATCCCAGCTTTTTATTTTATTTTATTTTATTTATTTATTTATTTTTAAAGATTTATTTATTGTTTTTGACAGAAAGAGAGATACAGAGTCAGAGACAGACAGAAGGGGGAGGGCCCAGAACAGTCTCCACAGTTGCACATCATTGGCTTTTCCACATAGTTTCATTCCACAGGTGGACGGGGCTGCACAGGGCAGGAACTGGGCCAGGGTCTTGCCCCGGTGAGAACTGAACTGGGGGCACTCCCCAGCTCAGCATATGGGTCCACACGGGCCGGGGCTGGGATTCGATCCTCAGTCCCCGGGGCTGCAAAGTGAGTGCCTAACCCACTGAGCCATCCCGGCTTCCCCTACCCCAGCTTTTTTAAAATTTTTTTTATAAATGTCTAAAGTGGCATTTCTATATATTTAATTTAATTTAATTTATTTATTTTTTATTGTTTTTGACAGAGAGAGAGAGAGAGAGAGAGAGACAGAGAGAGAACTGAACTGGGGGCACTCCCCAGTTCAGCACATGGGTTTGCACGAGCCGGGGCCGGGATTTGATCCTGGGTCCCCGGAGCTGCAAAGTGAGCACTTAACCCACTGAGCCATCCTGGCTTCCCCTTTTTTTTCTTTCTGTTTTTATGAAATAACTTTTTCTGTTTCTTTACTTTCAGTCTGTGTGTGTCTTTTGATCTCAAGTGAGTCTCTTGTAGGCAGCATATGTAAGGTTTTTTGGTCTTTTTTCTTATCCATTCAGCCACTCTCTGTTTTGTTAATTGATAATTCAACAAATTGGTAATTTGTTGAAAAGTAATTCACTTACTTTTGAAGTAATTGGTGATCAATATGTAGTTATTGTTATTTTACTATTCATATTTTGATTTTTTTTTTCTGTCTTAAAGAAGTTTCTCTAAGATTCCTTATAACACTGGTGCTGATGGACTCCTTTAGCTTTTTCTTGTCTGTGAAGCTCTTATTTGTCCTTTGATCTTAACTGAGAGCCTTGCTGGGTAGAGTACTCTTAGTTGTAGATCCTTGGTTTTCATCACTTTGAATGTTTTGTGCCAATCCCTTCTTGCCTGCAAAGTTTCTGTTGAGAAATCAGTTGACAACCTTATGAGAGCTCCCTTCTAAATAACTAGTTACCTTTTTCTTGTTGCTTTTAGGATTTTCTCTGTCTTTATGTTTACCATTTTAATTATAATGTGTTTTGGTGTGTTACTAAAGTTTTCAGTTATTATTTCTTCAAATAGATTTTCAATGCCTTGCTCTCTCTCTTCTCCTGTTATCTCTATGACACAAATGTTTCTACATTTGATGTTGTACCAGAGGTCTCTTAAGCTATCCTCATTTTTTTGGATTCTTTTTTCTTTTTGCTGTTCTGATTGGGTATTTCCTGGAACATGCACTCTGGGCTGGGCAGCCTGGTAGGGGGTTGGGGTCCCTTGCTCCCCTTGGGGGAATCTCTGTGCTGAGATATCCCTCCTGATTCTCAACGGCCACATGGAAGCGTGGGGCTGACCTGTTCTGCGTCTCTGCCCTGCTTAGTCATCGTGATGTGGCTTCTTCTTTATATCCTGTGCTTTAAAATCCTGTTCAGCTAGATTTCAGATGGTTCTCCAGGTTGATTGTTCTATAGTTTAGTTATAATTTTAAAGATTTATTTTTATTGTTTTTGACAGAGAGAGAGAGAGAGAGAGAGACAGAGACAGAGAGACAGAGAGAAGGGGGAGGGCCCAGAACAGTCTCCATAGTTGCACATCATTGGTTTTTCCACATAGTTTCATCCCATAGGTGGGTGCAGAGCCGCACAGGGCAGGAACTAGGTCGGGGTCTCATCCCGGTGAGAACCGAACAGGGGCACTCCCCAGTTCAGCATATGGGTCCGCACGGGCCGGGGCCAGGATTTGATCCTTGGTCCCCAGGGCTGCAAAGTGAGCGCTTAACCCACTGAGCCATCCCGGCTTCCCCTAGTTATAATTTTAATGTATTTATGGGAGGAGATAAGAACAGTGTTTACCTACTCTGCCATCTTGAATTCTAAACATCCATTTCTGAAGCTACCTTTGATTAAATTTTTACTGACATTCAAAAGTAAAGCATATTTTCTGTCTATGAGTTTTTGTTACTTTCAGTTTTATATTCCACCTATAAGTGAAGTCATATGTATCTTTATTTTTTCAGCCTGACTTTTCATTTTGCATGTCTGTCTGCTTGATGCTAGACAAAATTCAGCCCACTTAGAACAGCATGTCTAATTTGTGAGATACTTCTTTGTTCCCTCATCTTGTCTGTTTAATATATTTTGGCCATTTTCCCATTAGTCACAGTCTCAAATAGAGAGAGAAATAGGATAAAAAAGAAATAGGCTGATCATATGTACCATTTTAAATGGGACAGTGCCTGTTTTTATTTTCCAACTGTCCCGTCATTTTAATATACATGTCAATTTTGTCCTGTTTTTAATTTTTTGTAAAAAACTGAATGTGGGTTGTTTATTTGTCATACAGCTCTATGCTAATCAATGTGTGCAGTAACATCAGAACTCCCTGCTGGAACATTAGCATATTCCAGCTTGTGATAGCAGTCAGGGTGTTCATTCCTTTATTTCTTTTCAGTGTATGTTAATGATTTCTTGCAGTCTGGCCACTGCAGTCTTGCTTTAGAGTGTCTGGGTTTTTTTTTATTGCTCACACAGTATTTATAAGTATTTTAGTGATATATGTATTATTTGATATATGAGTGTTTTTTAATACAATAAATTAGAGTTATTCATTTGCACCCTTTCCATGTTATTTTGCAATGAGTTTAGGTTGTTTTTTAGGTCTGTTATAGCCTAAAAATCTAGATTAAGTGTTGAGACTCAATGCTATGTTAGTTGTAAAACAAAATTGTGTCATGGAGTGTGAGACATTCTATGATAAGGCGTTAAAAGACCAAAATTTGCTGTGTCAGATTACTTCATCGGAGAAATATTCATAGTATGATTGTGTTGAAGTACAGTCCCCCAGCTATGTCTATATTAATTTTTAAAAAGATTTATTTTATTGTTTTTGCAGAGAAAGAGAAAGAGATACAGAGACCCAAACTGAACGGGGAGGGCCCAGAGCAGTCCCCATTGTTGTACACCATCAGTTTTCCACATGGTTTTTTTTTCTACACAGGTGGGTGGGGGCCAGGCAGGGCGGGAAGTGGGCTGGGGGCCTCCCACATGAGAAGCACACCCCAGTTCAGCGTATGGGTCCACATGGGCCGGGGTCGGGACTCTGTGAGTGTTCAACCCCCTGAGCCATCCTGGCTTTCCCTACCTAAATTTTTGCAAGAATTTCATCATTGAAGAATAATTATTAGTTCAATATGTTCATGTAATAAAACTTTTGTTATTGTCTTACTTTTTCATGAATACGGAATATTACATAACCCTGTCCCGTTTTTTGTCATCTCAATATCTTGTTTTGGTCTCAAGGAAATATGGTCAGCCTAAAGAGAAATGAAGTCCAGATCAGATGGTTTTGTTGTTGCTTAGCAACATTTCTAGAAGGGTTAAAATAAAAGAAAATAATCAATACCAGGTTGTGGGATTATATGTCATAAAAACAATCCCTTGTGCAGGTACTCAGCAAGGTCCTTTTTATTGCCATCTATAATCCTAGTTATAACCCTATGAAGAAGGTGACATCAACCCCCACTTTTGGGAAGTAAAGAAACCCGCCGAAAGAACCAGTTACAAAGGGGCAGAGCCAAGATTTTAGTCAGGGTCTCTCTGACCCCGAAACCATGTTCAGACTGCTCCATCCACAGACTTTGTCGTAGTTTTTACGCATCATATTGCCACCAGAGAGCCGGTTTGTACATTAACATTGGTCAAGACTAAAGTAGGCCTGAAAAATATAAACAAAGTGAAGAGGTTCAGAGAGTGCTAGGCAGCCAGCTCCTCATGAGCTCTCTGTCTGCCCAGGTTTTGAGCCTTGTTATTAGCCAGCACTTAGGAGGCACTTGATGTTTGCAGAGTGGCATCCAGGACTTTCAACCCCAGGAGGCATGGAGAAGATGAGACACAGGGCTCTGGCTCCAGAACACTTTGAAAGAGCCGGATGGTTTCAGCACCGCGCTTCCCTGGCTTCTTGTTTTACAGAGCTTGAGAGGAGAAAGTCACTGAGTTGGGAGGAAGGTTGAGTGTGACAGCACCTCCGCCCCCACCTTCCTCCAGCGTGGTGTGGAAACTTTTACCCAGAGCAGAGTATCAGAGTTTCACAGGCCTTCAGTGCTTGCTCTGGGGCAGCCACTGTGCTAAGTGTTTCTTCTCAGACAATGCCTCTAGATTCTGAGAGAGGTTCTCTAGGGTGGCTGTGGGATTTCAACCTCGGATCTCTGATGCCAAAACTCAAGTGTTGAACCACAAAGGCAGTGTATCTTGTTCATAAGCACACACCAGAAACTGAGAGTGAAGTCTGAAAAGAAAGGATGGGTAGAATACCTTTGCAAATATTTAGGGGGCTCTTTTAGTTGAAGTGCTTTCCAATTGATTCCTTGGAACAAGTTTTTGGATTTGGCATTGAGTGGCACTGAACTTTTTCCCCAACTCTGTGCCTAAAATGGAGGGTGTAAGCAGTTATAATCTAAGGACATAGGTGATGGAGTGGGGAGGTGAAACAGGGGTGAGAGGAACACCAATAAAGGGTTCATTGACCAGCACATTACCCTGTGGGCAATGGAGGCCCATTCTGGTAGACCTCTGGGAGACTATAGAGCACACCTCAAAACTGTCTCATTGAACAAAGGGATACTGGAGGATTGAACCATCAAATCCTGTCACCCATTCATTGAGGGCCACTCCTGGAACATGGACTCTCACGCACTTCTGATCTAGGAGCAGGTTCATGTACTTCTGTGGTGTAGAGACCTAGAAAGCTGAAGGTACATTCAGAAATTATTTAAAGTGGCCTCTGGGGCAGGCCAAAAGGCTATGGGTGGGGCCCTGACCTCATCTTTCTCTTCTTGCCCCGCTACAACATGGCATGTGAATATTAGAGAAGTCTAATAAAATGCAATAATTTTATGATGAGGTGACCACATTATACATAATGATGGGGGGATGCCAGGATAGCTCAGAGGTTGAACGCTTGTCTCGCAATTGTGAGACCCAGGATTCGATTCCTGGCCCCTGTCTGTGCAAACCCATATATGAACTGTTGCGCAACTGGTAACTGCCAGGAGGGCGCAAAGGTTCTCACCTCCTACTCGGGAGGCCCCTAGTTCCTTCCCTGCTCCACACAGCTCCACATCCACCTGTGTGGAACTAAACCATGTCACGATTAATGATGTACAGCTATGGAGACTGCTCTGGGACCTTCCCTCTTCTCTCTGTCTCTCTCTCTCTCTCTCGAGTGCCTTTTCTCAAACAATAAAATAGATATTTAAAAAAAAAAAATAATAATGGTGTGTTGTGGGTTATCAAAGCTCAGATTTCCCCTGGCTCACTTAATGGAGGAGAGAGTGCTAAAGAGCACACTGATGAACTATCTGTGTGTTTTCACCTAATACCCCTTAGTGCAGAAGAGACAATGTAGCAGGCCTGAGACTGCTCTCCTTAGAAAGGCCTGCTTGCAAGGTTGGCCCTTGGCTGGCGTCTGGGGACTTGGATTTTGAGAGGTTTCCTCTCATTTCCACAACTGATAAGAGTAGCTCACTCAGCCTAAATATTTTGTATACACAATTTGGTTTATGCTAAACACCTTTCCTTCTGGGAGTCTGGGATTTGGGTGCCTGCTAAACAGAGGGTGCTTATGTGGCCAGCCCCAATAAAAACCTGGCACCGAGGCTCTTGTGATGACCTTCCTTGTAGACAACACTTCACAAGTGTTCTCACAACCACTTGCTGGAAGAAAGAAGAATGTCCTGTGTAACTTGTCTGGGAGAGTATTCTCAGAAGCGTGTGCCCGTTTCTTCTAGATGTTGCCTTATATCCTCCTGCTATAATAATTATGATAGCCACAAGTGTGACAGTTTGCTGAATCCTTTCCTATGGATAGTCCTGGTGTATCATCAAACAAGAGGGGGTCCTGGAGGTACTCAGCACAATTTTTATTTAAAGATTTATTTTATTGTTTGAGAGAAGGTGAGAGAGAGAGAGAGAGAGAGGGAGAGAGAGAGAGAGAGAGAGAGAGAGAGAGAGAGAGAGAGAGAGAGAGAGAAGGCGGGGGGAAGGCCCAGAGCAGTCTCCATAGTTGAACATCGTTAATTATGACATAGTTTCATTCTACACAGGAGGATGTGGGGCTGTGAGGGGCGGGAACTGAACTGGGGGCTTCCCACATGGGAGGTCAGAATCTTTGCCGCCGTCGCAGCAGTTACCAGTTGTGCTGCAGTTCAGCATGTGGGTTTACATGGGCCGGCACTGGGATTTGATCCCCAGACCTCGCGGTTGCAAGGCAAGCGCTCAACTTGAGCTATCCTGCCATCCCTGGGCACACTTTTATAGGCTTATTTTGGTAGCTGGCTTCAGTTGAGAATCTAGCTGGGAAGAGGGGTGGATTCGGGGCAGGGTTTATTACATGGCACCAAGACCAGGAATGGTGATCTTCAGATCTGAAGGGCTGCAGAGTTGTCAGAGATGGAATGGATGGATCAAAACAGACACAAGAGCTGGGTGTGGCCTTAGAGGTCATGTCTCCATTCCACAGAGCACTGTGGTCTTCCTCTGCCAGATACGTTGTACCACCCAGTTGACGTGACTGAGGCTTGACTGCTACGGGGCAGCCCTTGAGGGTGAGCAACAGACACTCCTCTCCCTTGCCCCCCGCACCCTCACCTCCTGTCAAACAGTACCATTTATTTATTTATTTATTTATTTATTTATATTATGTTTTTTTTTTTTAAGATTTATTTTATTGATTTTTGACAGAGAGAAACAGAGACAGAGAGAGAGACAGAGAGAAGGGGGAGGGCCCAGAGCAGTCTCCGTAGTTGACATTAGTTTTCCATATAGTTTCTCTCCACAAGTGGGCACAGGGCTGCGCAGGGCAGGAACTGGACCGGGAACCTCCCACATAGGTCCCAGCAAGAACTGAACTGGGGGCACACCCCAGTTCAGCATGTGGGTCCACATAGGCCGGGGCCGGGATTCGATCCTCAGTCCTTGGGGCTTCAAAGCGAGCACTTTACCCGTTGAGCCATGCCAGCTTTCCCCAAACAGTATCATTTATTAATGTTATTCCCCATAGGGAGGAAAAGCAGAACACACAAGATCACTTGATCACTGGTCTCCCTCTAATGCCTAGGCCAGAAGGGCAGGCTTTTCTCTTGTAGCCCCTATGCTGGCTTATGCTCACCTGCTACACACCAGTACTGCCATCATGGACGTACTTCTGTTCTGATTGGTCAGTGGCTGTACTAAATATTTTGAGTATCATCCCTGACCCTATGTCACATCCCTCCTCTCCCAATAAGGGCTGTGGCTTTGCTGCCATGTGTGTGTGTGTGTGTGTGTGTGTGTGTGTGTGTGTGTGTGTGTGTGTGTGTGTGTGGCGGGGAATGCTGTCTTCTCTATACTCAGGAAAGCTTTCTGAGCTGGATGCTCCATACTCTGCTCCAGATAAGATGAAAGCTGGGACATAAAGAAATCTGGGAAATCCTTTCAAGAGGAGAAAACCCAGTTTATACGACTGTTATCTTGCTGCTTAGTCCTCGTTTGCCTAACAGGAGCTGCATATTACTCTATTCTTTACTTCTGTAACAAATTCTAATCCTCCCCTAGGCAGATGGACACTTCAGGCCAGCTGTGGGTGAGGGCAAACAAAAGAGAAAAATGCCTTAATCATTTTCAAAGCAATATCCCATTACCTTGTACTGAGTTGATTCAGGCATTGGGTCAGGGATTGGGGACCCAAAGATGAATGATACTTTCATCCACCTGGATGAGAAGGAGGGAAATAAATAATTACAACCAAGGGGTGCTGGGATGGCTCAGTGAGTTGAGTGCTTGTCTTGCAGACCCAGGGTCCAAGGATCGAGTCCCGTCTCTGGCCTGTGAGGACCCATATGCTGAACTGGGGAGTACTCCCAGGTTAATTCTCACTGAAGCAAGACCCCGGCCTGGTTCCTGCCCTGCGCAGTCCCGCCCCCACCTGTGGAATGAAACTATGTAGAAAAACTAATGACTGCAACTATGGAGACTGCTCTGGGCCCCCCACACCCTCCTTCTCTCTGTCTCTCTATCAAAAATAATACTAATACATCTTTAATAATTACAACCAAGTGATTAACTCTAGAGCAGTGGTGTATTCAATACGCCATGGAAACCCAGAGGACATAACTAACCATATCTGAGGGAGTGGAGCAATAACAATAACAATAATATTAGCTAAAATATATTGAGAGTTTATTTGCCAGGCACTGTGCTCAGTGACTTAATTTACTTCTGCTCAGTAACCTTATGGCTTAGGTACCAATATTTCCCCCACTTTCTGGTTGATGAGCTCCAGGCACAGAGGGGTGAAGTTCCTGTTCACAGTGGCTGGCATGGTGGAGCCAGGTTGGGAGTGAATAACCGGGCATAGCCACTGCAATTGAAAAATTCTCTATATTCTCTCCATCAAGGAAGGCTTCACAACGGAGGTGACATTTGGTGTCTGCTCATATTACCTTTTCATTTGAGAGGTGTGGACCTAAGTCCCAAAGTCAAGTTACTGGGTGGCAGGTAAAGGTTTCTTCCTTGGACCCAGCACTGAGGTAGGCGGGACAACTTCTATTGTATAAGAGTCAGGGACCAGGCAGAGGTCAGAGCAGGATGTTGCCTGGATCCTGATCCACTCCCCACCCTTACTGCCCTGTGAGCTCTGGGCCCAGGGGGACCAACTAGTAGGTCTCTGCCCCTGTGGGACTGAAGGGGCAGCAAGTAAATCCTGCAGGGATATGTGTTGTTTTGAAGATTTTTTTTTTTTTTTGGCTGGGTCATTATATTTATTTGGGGTCCCTAGAAGTAGACCCTGATACAAGTTGCTAAAGGAAATACAGACGGGGCCATGGTGGAAATGAGGCAGGGAAGGGAAAATAGCCAGGAAATAGTGTGTTTTCATGAGAGTCAGCAATATGGGCAACTGGAGCTAAATGCTGTGAAGAAACACCATGTGCCCGAAGCTGGTTGTTTATAATTGGTGGAGGGCTGCTCCCGAGGGTGTTAATTCCATGGCACTTCCTGCCTGCTGTTAGGTGGCAAGGCAGGTTCTAAGAGCCAGTGAACGCGTAAGGCAAGTGAATGCAGGTGTGGGTGTTGGAAGCCAGGCCTGCGTGCAGGTGGCGGCGCAGGTGACGAGACCTGGGCGGGCCCTCTCTTAGTCATCAGCGAACTGGCTGTGGGATAGGGGCTCATAATATTTCTGTGCCACCTGCTCTGTGGCATTTCAAGGCTGGTGACTCAAGTCACCAGAGAGCAGTGAAGATGGGGCTGGAAATCCGAAAGCCCTGGTGGAAGTCACACTTTGGGACCAGAGGAGAGGTCTGTGATCAGGCAGCTCTGCCAACTGCCTGAGGCGTTTGTCTCTTGCTCTGCCATCCCAACCTGCTCTGCCGGTCCATTTCAGGCCAGCCCTCCCCGAATCCAAGATGCTGCCACAGTGGTTTCTGTCTGACCAGTCTCTCGGTGCTCAGGGCCAGGCTACCGGGAAATGGGTCTTGCCCCTTCATAACTACTGTCTTCAGAGGGCTGGACTTGTCCGGCTTTTAAGAGCTTTGCCACCCCAACTCTCAGTGTCATATTTCAGCCTCAGGGCTGACAGCCTCTGGGGTTAGTTTAAATCCATTCCCTTTCCCTGGCAGCTAAAGCACATGCAAGTTCACTGGAGGTTTCTATGCCCTAGCATCAGGGAGGCAGCTGTCAGCCTGAATGAGACAATGCTTTCCCCGCTTCCTGAGTTCTTCAGGAGACACGTTGTACTACTCTATTATTTATACGATTACTGCGGTCTTGTTTTCTAAACACAGAAAATGTGCACGTATCAAAGTCTGGAAGCATTTTCATCTGAGTATTATCTCTCTTTCGATACCTAGGACAAAGGCAGATTTGCAGTGTTTCCAGACCTCAGCATTAGAATTGAGGGAAAATGTGTAATTGGAAGTTTCTTTCTTTCCCCTGAACATGTACATCTGTGTGTCTCCATGCTGGGCCAGTGTTCCAATGTTCCTAATTCCAGCAAAGCAGCTGGGCTGTGGTGAAAGTTCACTCCGAAAAAATAGCATTTGTTTTTGGAGTTAATTCTCACTTGATTACCTATTTCAGAAACTAGAATAATGTGGTCAAAAGGAATTTTTGAATTTAGAAAAATGTGATATTGAGCAATGTTCTAAATTAGAGTTGCTGTGAGGAGACCCAGGCTGCTGTATGTTTCTGTGCAGTTTAAACCCTGCATTATTCTAGAGATCAAACTGTAGTATGTGAATGATGTCTCTAGAATTGTTCAGTACACAACCTGAACAACCACACTTAGTGACCCTGAGGTAACAATGAAAGTCTATATATGGGACTGTCAAATCCTTTGCAAATACCAAGATGTCAACCGATAAAACCTACAAGAAGTAAACTCTTAGCTATGTTTTTTCATCTTAAAAAAAATATTTTTATGTTAGCTATTTTAAAAAGCTACAGTTACCCATAGGTGTAATTCATTTTTTAAAAAGATTTATTTTATTGATTTTTGACAGAGAGAGACAGAGACAGAGAGAGACAGAGAGAAGGGGGAGGGACCAGAGCAGTCTCCATGGTTGTACATCATCGGTTTTCAACATAGTTTCATTCCACACAGGTGGGTGGGGGCTGTGCATGGCGGGAACTGGGCTGGGGGCCTCCTGCATGGGAGGCACACTCCCTTGAGCCAGGGGCTGAACCAGGGGGTGAGAAATGAACTGGGGGCCTCCCGCATGGGAAGCACACCCCAGTTCAGCATATGGGTTCGCATGGGTGAGCCGGGATTCGGTCCCCGGAGCTTCAACATGAACGTTTAACCCGCTGAGCCATCCCAGCTTTCCCGGGTGTAATTCATTTTAAAACTTCTGGGCATCGTAAGGTAAATCTAATCTTTATCACTTATATTTAATTTATTTAATGTTGTCTCTCTAGAATCTCTTTGATGTCTAATAAGCATTTCTCTAAGTTCTGAATAGTAAGTACTAAATACTTTTTCTTTGATGTAGAATGCTGTCATTTTGTGTTAACTATAGGCCAGCACTGTTCAGTAGAACTTTCTGTGGTGATGGAAATATTCTCTGTACAGTTTAATAAGGCAGCGACTAACAACACATGACTATTGATCATTTGCAATGTGGCTGCTGCAATTGAGTAACTGAATTTTAAAACATTTATTTAGGTTTAACTAATTTAAATTTAAATAGCCACATGTGACTATTGGCTATTATATAAGACAGTGCATCATACCCTGGTATAAGCTTTCTTTTTTTTTTTTTTTAATTAATATTTATTTATTTATTTTTATTGTTTTTTGACAGAGAGAGAGAGAGAGAGAGAGAGATACAGAGACAGAGAGAGAACTGAACTGGGGGAGCTCCCAGTTCAGCACATGGTTCCGCACGGGCCGGGGCCAGGATTCGATCCCTGGTCCCCGGTGATGCAAAGTGAGCGCTTAACCCACTGAGCCATCCCGGCTTCCCCCATACCCTGGTATATAAACACTAAACCATTCATGATTTCTAATTCTATTCAAATCATACTGTCACTCAGGAATAACAAGTGCTGAAGAGGCTGTGGAGAAAAAGGAACCCTCATACACTGCTGGTGGGAATGTAAACTGGTACAACCACTATGGAAGGCAGGATGGAGGTTCCTCAAAAAATTACGAATATAATTAACATATGACCCAACAATCCCTGTTCTGGATATCTACCCCCAAAATATATGTACTCCAATGTTCATCGCAGCACTGTTCATGGTGGCCAAGTCATGGAAACAGCCAAAGTGTCTGTCCTTTGATAGATGGCTGGAGAAAGAAGTTGTGGTACATTTACACAACGGAATACTGCTCAGCGATAAGAAAAGATGAAATGTTGCCATTTGCAACAACATGGATGGACCTAGAGGTCATCATATTAAGCAAGATAAGTCAGACTGAAAGAATCAAGAAACATATGACCTCGCTTAGAGGTGGAATATAAAACTGAAAGCAACAAAGACACAAAATCTCATGGACAAAGTCAATAGTTTAGTGGTTACCTGAGAATAAAGGGGTAGGGGGGTGGGTGAGAAGGGAGTGGGCATCAAATATATGGTGATGGAAAGGGAACTGACTCTGGGTGGTGAGCACACAATGTAACACATAGATGATGTAATGTATTAGAATTGTACACCTGGAACCTATAATTTTTTACCAACCAATGTCACCCCCCAAATTTTAACAATTAACAAAAAATTTAAAATAGAAAAAATCATACTGTTGAAACCCAAGGGGGGAAGCTGGGATGGCTCAGTGAGCTAAGCACTCACTTTGCAGCCCTGGGGACTGAGGATTGAATCTTGGCCCCGGCCCGTGAGGACCCACATGCTGAACTGGGGAGTGCCCCCAGTTTATTTCTCACCAGAGTGAGACCCCAGCCCAGTTTCTGCCCTGTGCAACCCTTCACCCACCTGTGGAATGAAACTATGTGGAAAAACCAATGATGTGCAACCATGAAGACTGTTCTGGGCCCTCCCCCTTCTCTCTGTCTGTCTCTCTGTCAAAAGCAATAAAAATAAATCTTTAAAGCCCAAGGGGACCATTTTTAAGGGCTGTATGTGACTTTGCTTCAGCAATAAAATTGCTTCATTTTTATGCATAACCTGTTCCTAAAAGTCCCTATATATGGAGAGGATTTTTATATCAAATCATGTTTTTCCATCTAATCCTATTATAATTTTAAGATGGTATTTCTTCCAAAAAACCTCTTTGATTTTGGCATGTAATAGCTTTGATGCTTGAGAAGACTAACACTTGCTTTGAGAATGTTTTGAGTTTTAGCATCTTGATTTTTCATGTCCACTTTTCTTGGTTTGCACCCATCCAAGGAAGGTTAATCAAAACCATTATCCAGTCATGATGAGATGATTAGAAGTATTTCTCTATCAATACTGGCCATTGCCCTGAGCCTGGGACTCCACGCCAGGCCCCTGCATCCATTCTTGTTCTTTTAGCACTTGCTGCCCCTTGCAAGCAAGGCTGCAGGTGGGGGGCTTGAAGTTCTACACCCCCAGTGGGCACCTGCCCAAAGAAAAGATTGGTCTTCCTTTGCCTTCTCGTTAGGTCCTAGAGGTCAAAGGCATTTGAGAATCAATGCTGTGGGATTAAACCAATCCTGAGTATGGGGTTGGGGAGGACAGACTGACCTTAATTCACCAGCGCTGGCCAGGAGCCAGCTGACCTACTGCAAGACTGGGGGGTTGGCGGGGAGGCGAGGAAGACACCGTTTTTGCTTCTGTTGATAAGTCTGCGTTAGTGCTCCCAGAAGGGCTACACAAACTGCTGCAGAGACATGGAGGAAGGGAAAATTAAAAGTGGAAACTATTCACAGGGGCTCCATTTTTGCCCTCAGGGAACTTTCTGATCTGACATTATCAATCTAAGAAGTGATGTTTACTTCCCAAATAAAAAGCAGCAAACCTTAATAGTGAAGATGAGAGAGTGTGTGACCTGTCCCCATGCTCACAATCCCACCTGATGACACAGAAAAGGCCTTTCAGCAAAGGTAGTCACATGTCAAGCACATGACCCCCCTCAAGTCTTCCAGCTAGTAATCTGGTACATGGAATCTTCAGATTCCATTGTTTTCTGAAAGCATAGAATGAGTAATTTTTGTCCTACATTCTAGTTATTTAAAAAAATATCTTGTTTAAAGTTTCAACTTTACACTCTTAAATAAAATGCTTTGAAATCACTCATTCCTTTTTAAATTTTTTATTACTTTTATTTTGTTAATTGTTAAATTTATTGGGGGTGACATTGGTTGGTAAAAATTACATAGGTTCCAGGTGTATAAGTCCACATTACAGTGTTTGTGTATTACATTATGTGCTCACCACCCAGAGTTAGTTCACCTTCTATCACCATATATTTGGTGCCCCCTCCCCCTCAGGTAACCAAAAAACTATTGACTGTGTCCACAAGTCTTTGTTTCTCCCTTTAATGTCTGAGCCATCATTGTAAATGGTTTACCAGGGTGAATGGTGAATGGAGAGGGCTTTGGGGTGGCAAAAGCTCCCCAACTATTTATGTTTTTGGCAGCTATCTAGGGGACATTAAGTAGATCTATTTTACAAAGAGTGCCTCTCCTCACCTCCGCTGGGGCCCCATCTCATACTTTTGCACTTATTTACCTAAAATATTCTCTTGGCATGCACATTTTTTAATTGCTGCTACCAGAATCTGCCTGCTGCTTGAATATTTTAGGACAATTTATATAAGAGTTAAAAACTCATGGTTGTAAATATTCAGCATGCCCTTAATTTATTGTCTCAAAATAGCTTTTGTGATGTGGAGGACATGTTTTTCTGTCAGCTGCTCAATATTTATTTTAACATATTAAACAACCTCAGAAATATTCAGTGCATGGAAACCTTTCCATGTTTGAGTGAATTAAATTTACAAGACCAAATTAATGCTATAAATTATATTTACATAATTTACTTTCCACAAAACAATATTTATTTAGCCTGCATCTCTGCTAATCTATGTATTTAAGAAAAAAAGCATACCTACATTGTTGCCTATGTAGTTAATTTAGTCTAAGTAGAATTTAGAAGGCATCTCGGTGTTCCTTTGTTAGGGGCTTCCCTCCCCCTCATCCAGCATCTGAATTTTGCAGTTAAGAAGCATTATGTGTGTCGTCTGCAGTGAGGAGAGAAACCTGCTAAACAAAACCCAAGCCTCCCTTATTTTCGCTTTTCAAAATGTTGCGTGATGTCTTTACGAATTATCTATTACCTGTGTTTTGCTAATTTTGTGCAAAACTGAAAAGGAGGTAAGACATGTGTAAAGTGGGTTGGAGGTTAGATAGAAACTTTGAAACTAGTAGCTCAAACCCAGATGGATTTGAAATTGGCAAAGAAGGTAAAAAGAAGCAAGAGGTAGTGGGTTGACACTGTGCATGGGGACCCAAAGAGCCTCAGATCTTTCCTTTTGCGTTTACATCTATTTTCACAGATGAGGGTGAGGGCCATCAATGCATTTGCTGCTGCAATTTCAGGTTTTAGAATGTTTTGAACAATATGCCTCAAATCATGCCAGTAATTGGAGGGCCCTTCATTATTGAGTGTCATGCCTCTCATGATGTGAGCGGCAGAGGGGAGCCATCGGCTTCACCTTACCAGGCTAGGTTTTGTATGGCTGGCGCTGAAACAGGCATTGTTCGACTCAATTTCTGCTCTTTTTTTCCTAGTAGCCTATTAAACCTCTTTGTTAAGAGACCCAGCTGCTTGTTTTCTCTCAAGATAATGACCAAAAAATGTGCTTTAAAAAAAAATCATGGGGAAAATGATTTCTGGAAGGTCTGTCTCCTCTTTCTTTTGCTGTCATCTGGCTGATGATGGCTTTCAGTAATACCAGGGTAATAAAAATTCATTTGAAAGCATAGACCAAATGTGGAGCTTAAATTAGCACAGAAACCAGAAACAACGGTTCTTCTTTTCACCTTAATGGAGATTCTTTTTTTTCTTAATTAATATTCTCTTTTTTAAAATTGAGGTATAATTTACATACAATAGTATGTGCAGATTTTAAGTATAGGATATGCTGAGTTTTAACAAATGTATTGTCCCATGCAACTACCATCCCACTCAAGATATGGAACACTTCCAATACCCCAGAAAGATTCTTTATTTCCTGTCCCAATCCACCCTCTTTCCAGGGGGTAACCACTGTTTAGAATCACCACAGACTAGTTTTGCCTGCTTTTGTACTTTACATAAACGGAACCACACAGGGTGCATTCTTTTAGGTCTGGCTTCTTTCTACTCCGCATGTTTTTAAGATTCATGTTGCTGCATGGATGAAAAGTTTGTTCCTTTTTATTGCTGAGATTTATGCCATTGTAAGGATGTACTACAATTTATCTATGCTGTTGTTCGTAAACATGTAAATTGCTTCCAGTTTTGGGCTGTTTCGAATAAAGCTGCCAGAACACCTATGCATAAGATTTTATGTAGACCCTTGCTTTTGTTTCTCGGGTTGAGTACCTCAGGGTTCAGTAGCTGAATTGTGTGGTAGGTGCATGTGTTATTTTATAAGAAACTGCCAAAGAATTCTCCAAAGTGGTTGTCCTTTTTCTCTGTAGATGAAACATAACAAAAGGAAACAAACATTAAAACTATGGATACATCAAAAACTGAATTTAGTGTCTGAATTTGGTGAATTAGACCATGAAATTAATGAGGGGACCAATATAAGGTATGCTCTGCCTTGTTCTTTAATTTACTTTTATTTTAGCAGTACTTGCTTTATTTATTTATTTATTTTTTGGTTGAGAAAGAGATTCTAGATATCAGAAATAGTGAAAATTGCTCAGCATTTTTTTTCTTTCTTTAAGGAAAACCACCTGGAGAAGCTTCAGGCAGTTGTCCTAAGGAAATGAGCCCCTGAACTGGATTCCTTGTAAATGCTGTGTTCTGATAGATGGCTCATTTGGGTGGTGGGTATCTGTCAAGGAAGGCAGATCTATAGGCTCCATTCTGAAATGGAGACAGCGTTCTGAAACGGGAACTCAGTGCATATCAACCCCTTCATTGTAACAAAGAGCTTCCATGAGCATTCAGTCAGAGAAAGATAACAAAAATCTCAGCAAAATGACAGATCTCTCATGTTTTACAGGACAAAGACCAACGCCCCTTTATAGATTGCTCTTATTCTGCACGAATACTAGGGCCTTTTTCACCTGTATGCAGTCTTTATAAATTACAAATAACGATAAACCAATACACTTAGACATTTTGCAAAGTGTTTGTCCGGATGGGTTTACCTCGGTATTACTGAAGCCAAAGAAAATCTAATGTAATCACTGACCTCTTGCGACTCCTAGCAAGGAAGCAGGGAACTGAGGTGTGAAGCGTGGGGTGGAGCCCACTGCCCTTTTTCTTTCCTGGGGGCGGGTTTCTTAACCAGCAGAGCCCTCCTTTAAATTCAGCGTCTCTAGTATCTTAGGGTTTTTTTTGGCAGTTGCTGCTAGACTCTGTCTTTCCTTCTGGCTTTGCAAATAGGTACCCAGTTTGTGTAAAAACAATCAAAAGAGGAGCTGGTAGTATTCATAATTTAAGAAATTGAAATCTCCTTTTTTCATTCATCTTCATCCCTTGAGATGATTCACCATCTTAATTTGTGATTCACTGATATCTCAGATCATCGCGGTTACATAAGTCTTTGAAATAAGAATATTTGAGCCCATATTTATTAACTTAATTTTTAAATAGGCTTCAACTTAGCAATAAAAAAAATGAACAACTCAATTGAAGAATGGGCAAAAGATCTAAACGGGCATCTCACCAAATAAGACATACAGATGTCAAGCAAGCATATGAAAATATGTGCAACATCATATATCATTAAGGAATTATAAATTAAAACAACAATAAGACACCACTACATGCCTGTTACAATGGTGAAAATCTGAAACACTGACAACACCAAATGTTGGTGAGGATGTGGAGCAGCAGGAGCTCTTACTTATTGCTGGTGGAAATTTGGCAATTTTTTTTTTTACAAGACTAAACATATTCTTCCCATAGGATCTAGCAATCATGCCCCAAGACATTTATCTAATTAAGTTGAAAATTTATGTCAACTGCAAAACTTGCACACGGATGTTTATAGCAACTTTATTCAAAATTATAAAAACATAGAAGTAACCAAGATGTTCTTCAGAAGGTGAATGAATGAATGAACTGTGGTACATCCAGATTATAGAATATTATTCAGCATTAAATAGAAATGAGCCATCAAGCCATAAAAAGGCATGAAGGAAGCTTAAATGCATACCACCAATATAAAAGGCTACATACTATATGATTCCAATTATATAACACTCTGGACAAGGTAAAAACTGTGAAGACATTAAAAAAAAATTTATCAGTGGTTGCCAGGGGTTGGGGGAGGGAGGCATAAATAGGTAGAGCACAATTTTAGGATTTTTAGGGCAGTGAAACTATTCTGTATGATATTAAAATGGTAGATATATTTCTCAAAATCCATAGATTGTATAACACCAAGGGTTAACCCTAATGTAAACTATGGATTTGGGGTGATAGTGATGTGTCAGTGGGATGGATGAATTGTAACCGAATTGTAAATGTACCACTCTGGTGCAAGATTATTTTAGTTTGTTAGGAATGCCATAACAAAATACTGTATCACAGGTTGGGTGACTTAAACAACAGAAATTTATTTTCACACACTTCTGAAGTCCAAAATCATGGTGTCAGGGGGTTGATTTCTCCTGAAGCTGCTCCTTGGCTTGCCGACGGCCACCTTCTCCTTGTGTCTTCACATGGTCTTTGCTCTGTATGTGTGCATCCCTGGCATCTCTTTGTGTATCCAAATTCTCTCTTCTGACTTGGGTAGCTGTCATACTGGATCAGGGCCCACTCATATGAATGCTGGTAAGGCCCTATCTCCAAATACAGTCACATTAGGAGGTACATAGGGATTAAGGCTTCAATGCTTAAATTTTGGGCTGACAGAATTTAGTTTATAACAAATAAGTTGAAGTGAGGTATGTAAACACTCTGTGCATTCCACTCAATTTTGCTAAGCCTAAAATTACTCTAAAAATGAAATTCCATTGAAAAAGGGGCTCCAGGGGATGCCGGGCTAGCTCAACAGGTTGAGTGCTTACCTTGTAACTGTGAGGTCCGGGGATTGAATCCCAGCCCTGGCCTGCGCAAACCCTTATGCTGAACTGTGGAGCAACTGGTAACTGTGGTGAAGGTTCTCACCTCCCAGGTGGGAGGCCCCTGGTTCAATTCCTGCCCCTCACAGCCCCACATCCACCTGTGTGCAATGAAACCATGTCACAACTAATGAGTACAACTATGGAGACTGCTCTGGGCTCTTCCCTCCTTCTCTCTCTCTCTCTCACCTTCTCTGAAAAATAATTTTTAAAATCCTTTAAAAAAAAGTCATCACCATGCCCAAGGTCATCTAGATTTTCTCTGAAGTCATCTTCTAGGAGTTTTATAGGTTTGCATTTTATTTAGACCTAGGATCAATTTTTAGTGAATTCTTATACAGGGTATAATGCTTATGTCTAATTTCATATTTTTATATGTAGATGTCTTGTTGTTTCAGCACCATTTGTTGAAAAAAAAATCCTTATCTCCATTGTACTGTCTTTGCTTCTCTGTAAAAGTTAAGTTGGCTATATTTATGTAAGTATATTTCTGGGCTTTTTATCCTGTTCCATTGATCTGTTTGTCAATACTACACTATCTTCATCACCATGGCTGTATAGTAAGCCTTAAAGTTGGGTAGTGTCAGTCATTCAACTTTGTTCTTGTCCTTTAATATTGAGTTGGTTATTCTGTTTTTTGCTTCTCCCTGTATTCTTTAGAATCAGTTTGTCTATATGCACAAAATAACTTGTTGTGATTTTGATTGAGATTGCATTGAATCTATAGATAAAATTAGGAAGAACTAACCTCTTGTACAATATTGAGTCTTTGTATCTTCATGAACATGGATATCATTCCATTTATTCAGTTCTTTGATTTCCTTCATCAGAGTTTTATAGTTTTCTTCATATAGGTCTTGTACGTATTTTGTTAAATTTATACCTACGTATCTCATCTTTGGAGTTGGTAATGCATATAGTGTTCTGTTTTGAATTTCAAATTCCACTTGTTCATTGTTGGCATATAGGAAAGCAATTGACTTTTTTATATTAACCTTGTACCCTGTAACCTTGCTATAATTGTTTACTAGCTCCAGGAGTGCTGTTTTTGTTCTTGATTCTTTCAGAATTGTGCATAGACAATCATGTCATCTGCAAATAAAGACATTATGTCCTCTTTCCCAATATGTATAACTTCTATTTCCTTTTGTGTTTTATTGCATCGATGCTGAAAATGAATGGTGAGAAGGGAAATTCTAGCCTTGTTCCTCATCTTAGCAAACTTTGAGTTTCTTACCGTTAAGAATGATGTTAGCTGTAGGTTTTTTATATTTTTTATCAAATTGAGAAAGTTGAGTAAGTTCCCCTCTATTCCTAGTTTGCTAAGAGTTTTTTTTTTTTTAAATCATGAAAGAGCATTGGATTATGTCAAATTATTTTTCTGCATCTATTGATATGGTCAGATGGTTTTCATCATATGGTTTTTATCACATTAAGTGATTTTTGAATGTTGAACTAGCCTTGCATACCTGAGATAAATTTCAATTAATCACAGTGTATATAATTCTTTTCATACATTGTTGAATTCCATTTGCTAATATTTTATTGAGAACTTTTGCATGTCTATTCAGTAGAATTATTTGTCTATAGTTTTCTTGGAATATCTGGTTTAGGTTAGGGTAATGCTAGCTGCATAGAATGAGTTAGGAAGTAGTTCCTCAATTTTTATCTTCTGGACAAGATTGCAGGGAATTTGGTATAATTTCTTTCTTAAATATTTTGTACATTTCACCAGTGAATCCATCTGGGCCTGGTGCTTTCTGTTGTGGAAAAGTTAATTATTGAATGAATTTCTTTAATATATATAAGCCTATTCATACTTTCTATTTCTTCCTGTATGGTTTGGAAGATTGTGTCTTTAAACAAATTGGTCCACTTCATCTAGGTTTTTGAGTTTGTGGGCATAGTGTTGTTCTTAGTATTTTTTTTTATTATCCTTTTTATGTCTATGGGATTCATGGTGATGTCACTGTTTCATTTCTGATATTAATAATCTAGGTCCTCTTTTTTCCTTAATTAACTTGGCTAGAGATGATCAATTTTACTGATCTTTTCAGAAAAACAACTTTTGATTTTAACGATTTTCTTTATTGATTTCCTGTTTTCACTTTCATTGATTTCTGCTGTAACTTTCATTCCTTTCTTTCTACTTACTTTAGATTTAATTTGCTCTTCTTTTTTCTAGTTTTCTAAGATGGAAGCTTAGGTTATTAATTTTAGGTTTTTCTTCTTTTCTAATATATGAATTCAATGCTATACATTTCCTTCTAATCACTGCTTTGGCTACATACTACAAATTTTCATAAGTTGCATTTTCATTTAGTTTAAAATATTTTTAAATTTCTCTCAAGATTTCTTCTTTGACCCATGTGTAATTTGGAAGTGAGTTATTTAATCTCCAAGTACTTCGCGATTTTTTAAACTGCCTTTCTGTTATGATTTCTAGTTTAATTCCATTGTGGTCTGAAAGCAGATATTATATGATTTCTATTCTCTCAAGCTTGTGAAAGTGCGTTTTAAGGCCCAGAATGTGGTCTGTCTTGGTAAATATTCCATATGAGCTTGAGAAGAACGTATATTCTGCTTTTGTTGGATGAAGTAATCTATAGATGTCCACTATACTCAGTTGATTGATAATGATGTTGAGATCAACTGTGTCCTTACTAATTTATCTGCCTGCTGGATCTGTTCATTTCTGAGAGAGGGTATTGAAATCTCTAGCTGTAATGGTGGATTCATCAATTTCTCCTTGCAGTCCTATCACTTTTTGCCTCACATACTTTGACACTCTGTTGTTAGGTACATATACATTAAGAATTATGTTTTCTTGGAGAATTGACACCTATATCTATATATAATGCTCCTTTTTAATCCCTTATAACTTTTTGTGCTGCAAAGTTTGCTCTGAGTGAAGCCTAGTGGAGACTAACCCTAGTAGGTTAGGCTTTCACTTGAGAGCAGACCTTGTTCAGAACAGAATGCTCAGGAGTATTTGAAATTGGCAACTTTCCCCCCTTTCATGTCAGAAGGTTGAGGAGATTTATCTCCATGTGACAACCTGATAGAGGTCCTGGAGGTAAAACTCACAAAAGTATGAGTCCCTTCACCCCCCAAGTTTTTTTTAATTGTTAAATTTATTGGAGTGACATTGGTTGGTAAAAATTACATAGGTTCCAGGTGTACAATTCTACATTACATTGTCTATACATTGCATTATGTGTTCACCACCCAGAGTCAGTTCTCTTTCTATCACCATATATTTGATGCATCCTCCCTACTGCCTCTCCCCCTCAATTTTTAACTCTTAGAGTTGTCCACACTGAGCCTCCAGCAAGTGATTGATGACAGTCCTGGCACTTGTTCCCTCATAGCTGGATCTCTACTCTGTTAAGTTGTGATTTTCTGTATCTTCTGCCTGTCTGTCCAATTTTGGGAATAACAGTTTTTTTTGTTTTTTTTTTAAGATTTATTTATTGTTTTTGACAGAGAGCGAGAGAGATACAGTCAGAGACAGAGAGACAGGGGAGGGCCCCAAACAGTCTCCATAGTTGCACATCATTGGTTTTCCACATAGTTTCATTCCACAGGTGGGTGCGGGGCTGCACAGGGCAGGAACTGGGCCGGGGTCTCGCCCCGGTGAGAACTGAACTGGGGGCACTCCCCAGTTCAGCATATGGGTCCACACGGGCCGGGGCCAGGATTCGATCCTCGGTCCCCAGGGCTGCAAAGTGAGCGCCTAACCCACTGAGCCATCCTGGCTTCCCCAACAGTTTGTTTTGTAAACTCGTTTTTCTGATGGATCTAAGAAGAATTGTTGATTTCATACTTTGTTTAGGTTTTGCTTGTTGTTAGGATGGAGTGATAACTTTTAAGCTTCCTTAAATGCCAGACCAAAAACCAAAAGTCCTCCATCATTAGCTGTAAAGCATTAACTTTCCTGTTTCAACTCTTGTGTTTTGTCTTTGAACAATATTGTACATCATATTACTAAGGGACTATTTCTCTGGTTTATGTGCCCCCAAACTTCCTCATCCACATGTTTTCACAAACCCTGATACTATAATAATTACAGTTCTTTATTACTTTAACTCAGATGATTCATCTTGTGTGGTCATTTGTCATAATCAACTAGTGGAAAGGAGCCCAAGGTCAGTAGGGGTTAGAAGTATCTGTAGATTAGAATTATCTCTCTGGAATGAGATTGCTTTTATCACCCGTGGAAGACTTCAACACATTTTCTATTGCCAATTCCCACAGAGGGCTACAAGTCTGTCTGCAGACATTTGTGTGATCATCATTTTGCTTATTGAAACCAATGAAAATTAAGGGATTCTAGCCTAACCCCATAGGGATGTAGCCTTCCATACAGACACACACTTACAAGTATATTTCTTAGACTCCGCTTTTAGTCTAACCTCACCATTTAATAAAAGAGGTGGGGAAGAGATAAAATATTTAAGTTCCAAGTGTGTGCTTCATAAAATTCCTCCAGTAATCCATCAACTCAAATTTTTTTCATTTTGATATTCACTCATTCACTTACTAATTCATTTAAGCAATCATTTAATCATTAATTCTTTGATATTATTATATTCATCTAACTCATTTATTCAATCAATTATTCACTTATTCCCTCAATCAATCACTTAACCTATCATTTAATGATTCATTCACAAAATCACTCATTCAATTACATGCATTCATTCCATTGCAAACGTGATTTGATCATGCACACTATTAGTCACATAGTCACTAGTACTTCTTGTAATCCATAGTTTTGATTTTGACATTCATTTAATCATTCATTTATTAATTTACTTAATTATTCAGTCATTTTTTTATTCAATCATATTCATTAATTCTATTGTAATCACTATCTATCTGGTCATTCATTCAATGTTTACTAGATACCAGGCCCTGGACCAGAAAATTCAGATCTAGGGATGAAAAGACTGGACCCCTGAAATCCAGAAGCTTATAGTCTGGAAATTATAAGGTGAACCGACACAGGCAGGCCTCACCCAAAGCCATTCAAATTCAATTTAAAAATTGATAACTGCCACACAAAACAGATTTGTGAGCCAAATTTGGCCTGTGGACTCTCAGTCTGTGACTTCCGCATTAAAGAATAGATATATCAATAAAGTATCTTAGCTGCAGTGGCAAAGAGTAATGACTTAGAAACCAGACTATTTGGATTCAAATCCTGCTCCTAACTGTGTGACCTTGGGCAAGTAACTTAACTTACTGAAGTCTGTTTTCTTCTCTGTACAATCAGGGTAATAACTGTACTTGTCTCACAGGTACAGTGACCGGAAGTCTAGATTGGCCTGGAATAGTCCCAGACTATAGAATATTTTATTTTATTTTTAAGATTTATTTTATTGTTTTTGACAGAGACAGGGAGAGACAGAGATAGAGAAAGACAGAGAGAAGGGGGAGGGCCCAGAGCAGTCTCCATAGTTGTACATCATCAGTTTTTGACATGGTTTCATTCCACACAGGTGAGCAGGGGCTGCACAGGGCAGGAACCGGGCTGGAACCGGGCTGGAACCGGGCTGGGGGCCTCCCACATGGGAAGCTTGCCCTGGCCAGAACCGAATTGGGGGCCTCCTGCATGATAAGCACACCCCAGTTCAGCATATGGGTCCACACAGGCAGGGGCCGAGATTTGATCCTCAGTCCCCAGGGCTGCAAAGTGAGCGGGCAACCAGCTGAGCCATCCCAGATTCTTTATAGGATATTTTTATAATGATCAGAATGATTAAAAGTATAATTACTAACAGTGTCTCCTTCATTCTCAAAAATTTCCATAGGGTCATGGTGGGGTTAAGGAGATAATCCATATAAAGTACTGACCATAGTGCCTAGAATATAGAAAGTGATCCTCCCCACCCCTCCCCAACCCCCTAAAATGGTGGCAATAGCTTCAGACAAGACTAGCTTTATGTGGAATTTGAAAATGAGAAATGTTTTTTTCTGGTCCCATCCCCCAGCCTCAACCTAATGCCCGAAGGTCACCCACAGCCCTTCATATTAACTTCTCATGCATACTCCCACCCTTTACAGTGATGTGAAAACATAGCTGTCCCTGATCCACCCTTTCTGGACTCCCATTCAGAACTTAACTAGCTGATCCCACTGACAGACTAGTCCAGGTGTTGTGGGGTCCTCAGGAAATTTGTGAACCACCTCTCCTAGGTAAGAGGAGATGGAAGGATTCATGGGTTGGAGGAGACTTCAGACTTGTGGAAGGAGAAATTTGGGGACAGCTTTTCAAATTCCTTCAAATAACATCATAGCAACAGCTCCTATGAACATGAGACCATAGGTGTACATACGTATGTGTGTGTGTGTGCCCCAATATGAATTTATTCCAAGCATAAAATTTGTGAGTTCAGGGCTCTCCAGTCAGATAATATTCTAAAACATAAATCATGGCATTTCTTCAGGCTATCTTCATCTATCATTAAAAGTAAGAGAAAAGTGAGACTTTTAACTAAAATACAAACCACAACCCCCTTAAGTTTACTTCTTGGTGAAACTGTTCCAGTTATCTGTTGCTACATAACAACCGCTCCACCCCTCAAACTTAGTGGAATAAAACAAGTATGTATTACTGCCTCTTACGGTTCTGAAGGTTGACACTCTCAGCTGGGTGGTTCTTGCTTGGGATCTTCATTTGGTTGCAATCTGACTGCAGTTGGAACTTAAGTCATTTGAAGGTTTCTCCTTCAGCTGGCTGCTGCTTGACCATCTACCTCCCAGCAGCCTCTCCACACGGCCAGACTGGGCAAGGTGGTCTCAAGACAAACTGTTTACATGGTGGTAGGATTCCCAGGAGGGAGGATTCAAAGAGACCCAAGAGAAGCTGCAGGCTTCTTATCATTTCAAAGTTAAACAGTGTGACTTTTACCTTATTCTGTTTGTCAAGAGCAAGTCACAGGCCAGCCTCAACTCAATAAGGTGGAGGAATAGCTTCCACCTCTCAAAGGGGAATGGTTTGTATACGTAGGGAGAGAAAGAACTGATGGTCACCATCTTTGAGATAAGCCACCAGACTCTCCATCTATCTCTTTCAACCATGTTAAGATGGAATGGAGGACTGAAAAAATTGACTAGAATTTCCTATTTCCTAGATGAATAGTCATAAACCTTTTTTATTGTTCTATAAATAATATCTGTTTGTTTTTTAAATTAGCCAATAGAAATGGGTAAATAAAAATCAATTAATTACTCCTGTTACCCAGAGAAAAATCACTTCTACTTTGGTTATGGGCAAAATTAATATTTACCTCACTAGAAAGAATTCAGACAATTTTTCAGCTCTCTCCCTTTTGAACACTGACTTAGTTCAGGAAATTACTCAATGCTGCTCAACGTTGTTGGATGGGCAAAGAGCCAGGCCTCAGATATCAGGCCAAATAACAGGGCTGGGCAATTGAGTGGGTTAGAGGAGACAAAATATTTGAGCATGTGCCTTGCTGAAGTTCTGAGAGGAAACATCTGCTGTCCTATTTGGGAAGGTGTTTGGTAATCAAGAAGACAGCGTGAGTGCACAAATGGAGGGACCTGTATTGAGATTCAGAGCATGAACTCTGATGTTTTGTAGCTCATTAGATGGAGAGTATTACATTGTGTCTCTAATTTTATAGAATGAAAGCAGAATGTACCCAATCCATCAGGGTTACTCCCAATTTTCAAGCAGAATGTGGCCTTGATCCCATTCCTTGGACAACATAATGAGCAAGAATAAACCAAGTCTCAGTTCCTTACATTAGCTTGCCCAAATTTTCAGGCTTCACTACTTTTAAATGACAATAAAGTCACACCTATAATATTATGGTAAAAATGATGGCACCTTAGGTTCCTATCCACTTGGCCCTAAGAAGTCCAATTCTTCTACCATCTTCCTGTTCACCAGCACTTCTTGGACTCCCATGGAATTGCTTCATGTGCCATACTGTTGTTTCCAGGGCTTCTACAGCCATTGGCACTGATGAGGCTCTGGCTGCTACTGGTCGCTGCCCCATGGTCCTGGAACCTGCCTCTTTCCACTTGCTATCGTTTCCCTCTCCCATTCTGAATGCAAAAACCAAGACGAAATGTTTAAAAGGAGTTTGGGGTGGGAGGGCTTAGAGTTAATGAAAAAAAAATTATAACATGAAGGAGACCCAAAGCTGGACAGCAGATATGGGTCTTCATAGTTCCCTGAAAGTCTCTTATGGGTTCTCCTGTCTGCCTGATTCTTCACATACATCAAGTCGATAGTACTAGCTTACCTTTCACCATGAGGGGTGCCCTCAAATACCTTTACTTTTTAAGTCAAGGGGACAAACATCTACCGTATGAGAGCCCAAGAAGAGAACTCCCCATCCTCACCTTCCTGTAGCCTGAGACTTGCCTCCTGAACCCCTCTTCTGGTCCCAGATCCTGCTTCCTTACAAAGGTGGTTGACAGTAGCCATGTGCAGTCCCACAAGGAGGAAACCTTGCTCTACACTAGGTATGTCCAACCTGTGGGCCAGGATGACTGAGTGTGGCCCAACACATACTTTTAAAACATTATGAGATTTTTGTTTTTTGCAACCTTTTCTTTTTCTTTTCTTTCTTTCTTTCTTTTTTTTAAGATTTATTTTTATTGTTTTTGACAGAGAGAGAGAGAGATACAGAGACAGAGACAGAGAGAAGGGGGAGGGCCCAGAATAGTCTCCATAGTTGTACATCATTGGTTTTTTCACATAGTTTCATTCCACAGGTGGGCTTGGGGCTGCACAGGGCAGGAACTGGGCCGGGGTCTCGCCCTGGTGAGAACTGAACTGGGGGAACTCCCCAGTTTAGCATATGGGTCCTCATGGGCTGGGGCT
Organism: Craseonycteris thonglongyai; assembly: GCA_004027555.1. Taxonomy (NCBI): domain Eukaryota; kingdom Metazoa; phylum Chordata; class Mammalia; order Chiroptera; family Craseonycteridae; genus Craseonycteris; species Craseonycteris thonglongyai. Next base: position 101,075 of record PVKE010001037.1, read on the forward strand.
GGGATTTGATCCTCGGTCCCCAGGGCTGCAAAGTGAGCGCCTAACCCACTGAGCCATCCGGCTTCCCCTTTTTCTTTTCTTTTTTTTTAAATTTAGCATATATCAGCTATTGTTAGTGTATCTTATGTGTGGCCCAAGACAATTCTTTTTTCAATGTGGCCCAGGGAAGTCAAAAGTTTGGACACTGCTGTTGTACACATTACTCCCTCTGGCCTTCAACAGGACAATATATTTCTAGAGAATTCCATTCAGTTCTCTATAATACAGTTGTGAAGTCTAGGTCTGGTGTGACCAATGCAGTTTCCATTCCCAGCCTCTCCTCCAGAGTGAACCACTTTCCAGCTATCTCAGCTCCGGACTGTCTTAAGTTTTGATATTAATATGTACGCTACCTACCTCCCAAGAACAAGCAACAAGCATAGAGTTGTTGAAATTCTTAAAAAGGAAAGCAATGCTTTCTGACACCAGCACCCCAAAAAGCAACCAAATCTGCATAATAACAGGTTAAAACACCCACACAATTTTACCCACCAGACTACTCAGCTTCAGGGTCACAACCTTCCAGTAAATTCCTGTATTCACATCCGCCATAAGGACAAAGCAGGGGTTCTTTCTTCCTGACTAAAGCCTCATTGTGGTGCTTTTTCCAAATTATCAGGACAGGCTGCTTTAAAGATACATTTAAAGTACATTTAAACCCTCATCCCTTGCACTCTGGGAACTTCAAATAGTGGGGCCATTGTTTCCATTGTTGTTTTAACTATCAATGGTCTAACGATATATGAAGTTGAGCATCTTTTTATATGCTTATTTTCCATTTGTATTTCTTGTTTGGTGGGGTGTCTGCTCAGGTCGTTTGCCCATTTTTTAATTGGGTTGTTCTTATTTTTTTATTATGGTAGTATAAGTGTTCTTTGTATATTTTGGATAAAAGTCTATCAGATGTCTTTTGCAAATATTTCCTCCTATTCTGTGCTTGTTTTCTCATTCTCTTCACAGTGTCTTTAGCAAAAGTTTCTAATTTTAATGAAATTCAGTTTATCAATTGTTTCTTTCATGCATCTTGTCTCTGATGTTGTATATTTAAAAGGCCATGAGATGTTGGGATAACTCAGCAGTTATGAGTGCTTGCCTCACAATTGCGAGGTTCGCGATTTGATTTCTGGCCCTGGCCCATGCAAACCCATATGCTGGGCTGCCAACTGGTAACCGCTGAGCCCAGGTGCGAAGGCTCTGCCTTTCATGCTGGAAGCAGCCTGGTTCTGTTCCTGCCCTGCTAAAGTGGATGGGATTTCTTTTTGGGGTGGTGAAAATTAATTGTGTTCTAAAATCGATTGTGGTGATGGCAGCACAACTCTGTGAATATACTAAAACACACTGAGCTGTAGCCTTTACCTGGGTAAATTGTGTGGTAAGTGAATTATGTCTCATAAAGCAAAAACAGCAACAACAAACAAACAAAAACACTCAAAAAACAAAACAAAAAAACAACTTGAGAAAATAAGACCAATAGTTTAGTTCTAGACATGGTAAGTGTGAGATGTTTATTAGACATTCAGATGAAAATGTTGAGTAGGTAGTTGGAGATATAAGTCGGGAGTTCATAGGAAGGATCTAATTATAGTTACAAATGTCGGAATTGTCAGCACATGTAGATATATGCATATATGAGACTGGATGAACTACAGAGAATGAAGATAGATTAAAAAAAAAGAGAAGTCCAAGGACTCCTGATTAAAAGAGAAGTTGGGCGAGGCAGCTCATTGGGGAGATCAAATTGAATGGGAAATCCAAGAGGGGGTACTATTGAAAGCTTTGATACAAAGGCAGGAAAGACGTGTATTCAGGGAAGTCTACTCTCAGCCCATGGATCAAGAAAGATAATGACAAATGTAAAGGAACATGGTTTTGTACTGAATAAAGTGGTTCTGAAGTGCCTCATGGAATGTTAAACTTCTGTTCCAAGTTTTCTTGATGTTTTTTATTAGCAGTTTTTCTAATGTCCTGCAGCATGGATGGATCTTTATGGAAAAAACAGTTGATGGAAAAGCAAAAACAAGGAGTAGGCACTGTTTTATTAAGGTGTTTGCTGAACTTGAAGGTTTAAAAACTTTTTCATTTTTTGATCATTCTCAAGTCAAGGTCAGTACATTTGGAGAGCCAAGGGCTCATATTCTTTCAGTGGTAAAGCAGTGTCTGGATAACTTGGATACCATACAGTGCCTGGGAAAGCAGGTAGAATCAATGGAAAAAGTCTGGACCGTTGTAATTTTTTTTCTTGTATAACTACAAAAGTTTCCTAAATGATCTTTCTTACTGCTAATTCTGGTCTGGCTTCACCAATTTATAAACATTTAGCTTTGAACAAGTCACATAATTCTCTCTAAAGTCTCAGTTTCCTCCTATGGAACATGGAAGTAATCATAATAACAATTATCTTGCACAGTTGTTGAAAGAATGAACTAAGATAGGGCATGTAAACATTTAGTACAGGGCTTAGTACATAATAAGTTCTTGGTAGATGATAGGATCCTGCAGATAATTTCTTTTTTCTTTTTTTTTTTTAAGTTTGATTTTATTGTTTTTGACAGAGAGAGACAGAGAGAATGGGGAGGGCCCAGAGCAGTCTCCATAGTTGTACGTCATCAGATTTTGATGTAGTTTCGTTTTACCAAGGTGGGCGGGCACGCAGGGCAGGAACTAGGCAGGGGTCTCCCACATGGGAGGCATGCCTCACCTAGCTGGGGTCTGAGCTGGGGACCTATCATATGGGAAGCTCGCCCTGGACAGAATTGAACTGAGGACTACACCCCAGCTCAGCAGATGGGTCCGTATGAGCCAGGCTGGGGCTGAGACTCGATCCTCAGACCCCGGGGCTGCAAAGTGAGTACTTAACCCCCTGAACCATCCCAGCAGCCCCACTGGATTTTATGAGTAAACCATCTTCTCTCTCTGAATGTTCTGTGCTTTCTTGTATAAAGCAGAGCCCCACCTACGTGGGAATAGACCCCAAGAGCTATTAATACCCCTCCGGGTCACACTGTGGTTGCCCCATCAGCCCCGTCATGCCTCACATCAACATCTTGCATTGCACAGTTCTTCCTGTGGGTTCTTGGGACAAAAACATTTGCCACTCCCTCCCCACAGGGCTAGCTCCTTTTCTGAAGTCACAGGGCTGCCCATGGAGTTGTCCTCTGCAGAGCCATCTCCCATCTGTTCATTTCCCATTTCAAACTCAGGAAGACATGACATAGGTTTGAATGTCATCCTTATCCTGGATGCCATCAGACATGCCCCAATGGTCTTGTGACTATAGAACTTATTCATCTTAAGAAATCAGTTCTTTTCTCCCAGAAGTAAGCCTTCCAAAAGGTCAGCGTGGCTTTTTTTTTTAGAAAGTGTTTTATTTATTTATTTATTTATTTTTGACAGAGAGAGAGAGAGAGAGAGAGAAAGAGAGAGAGAGAGACAGAGACAGAGAGAGAACTGAACTGGGGAAGCTCCCAGTTCAGCATATGGGTCCGCACGGGCCGGGCCGGGACTCGATCCTTGGTCCCTGGAGCTGCAAAGTGAGCGCTTAACCCACTGAGCCATCTGGCTTCCCCCAGCGTGGCTTTTAATGAATAGTGAATTATTCTTGCATGCTACACTGTGAGTCCGAATGGCTTCTGGAAGGGATCCTGTAGCAGTCCTGCTATAATTAGCACATAGGAAGACGCGATAGGGTTGAAAGTTTCTTCTGCTCTAATGAGAGGAAAGTTCCTGCTAGTGAACGATATTTACTGCAGCTTCTGACACGGAAGGTGGTGGTGAGTGTTGTGTGCTTTTCTTTCCAGCATCCTGTCTTGTTCACTCTGTCCTTTTCTTTTCTTTCTCTCTGTCCCATTCTGCTTTCCTTTCTTTGGTGGCTCTCCTCCTGTTTTTACTGGGGGAACCTTTCTCCTCAGTATCCTGTGGAGAGCACCAGAGTCTGCATGTTCCCACTGGGGGGTTGGAGGGCTTCATTATTAATTCCAGTTCTAGGTACTGACCTACTTTTGCCGCCACTTTTCTAGGCATCTTGTTTCAGTCTTACTGATTGATCAAAGATTCAACTCTGCATCTTTCGTTTGGGGAGAGAGACAGGGGCCTTCAGGACCACAGCCTACTTACTGTGGGCAAGAAGATCTGGCTGGAATTTGATAATATTGTTTTCTGTTCATTGGTGGCCATGATATTGCACTTTCACTTATAGTAATGAGGCCAAATTTCCTTTGTTAATATTAATAAATGTATATGTGTAAAAAGAGCAACTCAGTTTGGAGAAAGATATTTAATAGTCAGTTGTCCAGGCATTGTTGCCAGTAGTAGAAGGTATTCTGCAGGTAGGACTAGAACTGAGCAGGCCGTCAGCTCATAAAGAAAGCGGGACAGTGGGGAGAGCGATTGCTGTTCTTGTGCTTGCAGAGATAATGTCTGCATTTTTCTGCAGGCAGACGACCTTCAACAGGCGGGGGCGGGGGGACAGTGATTATGACATGGCTCCTCCTCGCACAGAGTTGCATTTTGAAGGCCACAGGCTGCTCCGTGTTTTCACTTTGCTCCCTGGTAATTATCTTGGGCTTTTAGTCTCTATATGTGCATGGGAGACAGTGAGAGGTGTTCTGAGCAACTTCACTGGGAACATCAGGCCAGTTGAGGCACAGACACGCCCTGCCTCAGGCAGCCACCACACGTTTGGGATGGCGGGCCTTTAAAACCAATCCTGGAGCCAGTCACGGAGGCCAAGCTGTATCTCCTTACTTGCTTGTCCAGGGTCTGCTATCTCAGCAAGGTGTGACTGCTGCATGCAGACTGTGGGAGTGACCTTAATTACAGGTGACACAGCTTTTTGCACCCCCTGCCCCCAGGGTCTCAGGGGCTGGTGACTTTTCTGACAGAAGGGTAATGAGTGTCTGCACCTGACCCAGACACAAGTGAAAGGCCCCGGAAGACTAGCCCTGGGCAGAGCTTTTCCAGCACCTCTTCTTCCCCCTCCATAACTGGACGTGCTGTTCAAGCAGCTGCTTTGGGTGGATGGCCAGACAGAGACGTTTTTCCCAGTTATAGCTTATGTGGCAAGAATCCTTCCAGAACACTTGGCTTTTTCCTTTTAGAGTTTGGCTTTTAGCTTTTCCATCAGATTATTTTTTTATAACCATCTTTTCTAGGGAGGGGTGAGTTGGTGTTGTTTGCCTACCAGCAGAGGCCTTTCAGCCGGAAGCAGCATCCTTTTTGTATCCCTCAGGCCTCACCGCTGCAGCGGGAGCTGGCAGATGTCCTCCTGCCAGTGTCTGCATTACTTTGTCTGAGGAGCAGCAGGGAAATCGACCGTCCTTTCTCCTCCCGAGACCCCCACCCCACCAACAACCTTCAACTAAAGACCAACAGGAGCTGGGATACAAGTGTTCCAGGTCCTTCACTCCCAGCGGGGAGAATACTAATTCCCAGGGGTTTTCTCAGCAGGATTAAACTGTCCACATTGGAATCCTTGTCTCAGGTTCTGTGTCTGGGGTCAACCCAATGTCAGATATTCACATATTAAAACACTATGTCCTGTAATAAACTAAGTCCTCCATGTTAATGTTCAAGATGCTTTTTTATGCACTTAGGTAGAAAATAATATCCTAAATGTGAACGTTACAATCAAGAATTGATATCAATTAAGCCCCAAGGTTTTATATTGCAACAAATGTTTAGAGTTAAACTTGTAACAAAGAACATCCATATACATAGTGTGAGGAAAACGAGTTCTGGTTCCTGATGAGCCAAGCCGCCTCTGACTCCATCAGCTTTTGCTGAACCTGGATATTTATTTATCTTTAGCAAACCTGATTGCCAGAGGCCAAGGCAATCAGCAGTGTTTGAGGTAGAATGAATTTCCATTGTGTGGTTGTTCTCAGCTCACGGGTGGCCAATTTGACAGAGTGGAAAAAGAAAATCATGTTGCAGCTTCTAAAGATAAACTGAGTGACATAAAAGAGGACTTTTGTAAACATAAGTTTCTTTGCCACTGGAGAGCTTACTAGAGATCTCGACTGAAACTTGGCTCCACGAGGCCTAGCTACCCCCTGCAATACCATGCGTACTCCTATTTCTTGAGTTTGCATGTCATTCTCCTGCCAGGAGGCCATTCATCTCCAGTCCATCCTTTGAGATGTGGCTCAAACATTGCTTCCTCCAGAAAGTCTTTTGTGAAGCAGATCTGTCTTCCCGGTTGAGATATAGGTTCTTAACACTGTGAAGGGTCTGCGATTTTACATTACTTGCAGGTTAACAGTTAGTTTAGCACCATTTTAGGGATGTGGCAGAAGATAAGAGAAACTTGTATCTGAGACAAAGGACATTATTACTCATAACAATAGTAGTAGCCATAATGTCAGCATTTGTTCCCTGAACGCTAATCTACAAAGAGATTTAAAGAAGGCCATATGTCACCTGCTAATTGCATTATAGGAGAGGAACCCCGAGCTCAAGGAGCCTGAATACTCGTAATAAGTAGTAAGTGTATGTCCTTTGCTCCAGAGGGAGAGAGCATCTCTATGTCCCAAATGCTGTTCACTATGTAAACATCCTTGGAACAGTAGTTCGGAACAAAGAAAGTTGTGCTTCTGCTCAAAGATGTGCAGAAATATGAGAGATCCATGGCAAATTGTCTTCATCGTAGATCACATCTGAGAGGACTATTTTAATTAAGTCAATAAGCAGGGTAGTGGTTAAGATCACAGATTGTATGAATTTGAATCCAATTAACTAGGATTTGATTCATATTAGCTATATAATCTTGGCTAAGTTATGTAATTAATCTGTGCCTCAGTTTCATCATTTGTAAAATGGCGGGGGGGGAGGGAGGACAGCAGTACCTCTTGTGTGCTTGTGAAGATTAATATTTGCAAAGTTTTTAGAACAGTACTTGAAACATAAAAAATATGATGTGCTTTAAAAATAAAATAAGAAATAGGGATTAGCCAATGCACCACTGGTGGCCTGTGGCCAGGACCCATGCCCTATGCGACATTCTGATCAAACTGAAGTACCTACCTCAGCTATGATACGATATAAAGTACAAACTTGGGAAATTTGAGTACATTTCCCCAGGATTACAGGTGCAATGGGCATAATCAAAACAGGAGATTCAATTTTTAAATAAGATTATATGTCATGAATGTTGTTTTCTGTTTATACAGAAGTCACAAAGAGATAGGTCTGTCTTATAGATGAAGCCTCTCTTCAATTAAATGTGTTTTTTTGCCTCTAAACTCCCTGGCATTTTACTTGTACTTTTCTTATATCCCTTAGCATAGTGTGTGTGTGTGTGTGTGTGTGTGTGTGTGAGAGAGAGAGAGAGAGTGAGAGAGAGAGATCTCTCCAAGTAGATCCTAGAACAAGGCTGTCCAAACTTTTGGCTTCCCTGGGTAACATTGGAAGAAGGGTTTTCCTGGCCACTCATGAAATACACTAACATTAATAATAGCTGATGAGCTAAAAAAAAATTGCAAAAAAATTTCATAATGTTTTAGGAAACTTGACAAGTTTGTGTTGGGCTGCATTCAGAGCTGTCCTGGTTGGCCAAGCTTGATCTAGAAGCTTCTAAAGGGGCTGTATCCTGCTAAAACTGGTTTGGTGGAGTTGGCATGATAGATGTTAACATGGTAGATGGGCACAGAGTGAGGACTCGGCCACTGTTGATTCCAATTGCAGAAGAGTCATCCAGCCTTCATAACGGTCTCCTGCCTGGCCTGGGGCTGCAATCTGTCGAAGGCCAAAGCCGTGCCACCAGGCTCGTGGAAGCACTCAGTATGGATGTACCCAAGGTGGTGAGGAGACAGCATGGCGGGACTTTCAAAGAACAATACTGAGCAGGCTGACAGAATCTGGTGAGTATATTTGCATCCTGTACCCCAGCTATCATGACATGTGTGGCAAGTCAGGTGACTGGGGGACAGGGTCGGTCTGTCTTTGTGGCTTCATACTTCAATGGAGGAATAGAGATCGTGTAGCTCTTTCTGGTGAGCAGAGTGTCGTTCCTGAGAAAGTCAAGTTTGAGATCAGCACAAACTTTGATTTTCAGAATACTTGCAGGTAGCAGCCACTGGTTCTGAAGGCATTTTCCACAGAGGTCTGTTTGTCTTTGTGGCATCATAGAATGAGCCGTGGTCAGGACAAAAAAATAGCACTGTATTTAAGGCAGGACTGAGCAAGAATGTTTCCTATTAATGGAGAAGTGCATTTGCTTTGCACAATCCCAAGTGCTTGTATTGGCTGGGGGATAAGAGGCCCAGATAGGGTTGTGTCTTGAATCAGCCAGAAAAATGTCAAGTAAAGCAGGGCTCTCTGGGAGTTGCCACTCTAATCCCAGGCCTCCAAATGGCCAGTGAGTTTGAAAGTGTGGGTGTGAAACGCAGGTGCCAGCTGATCGTGTGGTCTCAGGAAGGTGACTGCAGCTCTGTTTTCCAGGTCTCCATTTAGAAGTGGAGAAAATATGACTGGAATGTGATAAACCACCATAGCAACTGGCTCTCAAAGAGCTAGAGGTGGCTTCTGCAAAAAGCAAGGCCAGGGCTGAGGGCTAAGGAAGCCCGTGAGAAGGGCTGTGGACCTGCAGGGAGAGGAGGCTGCAGCTACAGCATCAGAGAGCAGAGGAGGCAACAGCCTTTTCCTGAGGACGTGGGAGAGGGTGTTAGCGCCCCTGCAGTGGGAAGGATCGCAGGTGCAGCAAAGGATGGGGGAAGACAAGTGGGAAAGATTTTCCTGAGACTGTAGTTTATTCTAATGTGGGGTGAACATTCTTTTGAGACTTTGAAGGATGAAAGGAGGAGTAAATAGTGGGCCCTTTTATATATTTTATGAATACATGCAATCTCTTATATAAGGTAAGTTTAGCAAGAAAATAAAGTCCTCTGATAGAAACCTGGTAATCATACCTTTCACAAATCTGATCTGTGATAGAAATTATGAGGTGTGGGAATGTTAAGGGTAGTGAGGTAGGCATAAATATTTTTGACATTCATCCAGATAAGCATTTCTTTTATTGCTAAATTCTTTGCACCCTGTCCACCATGAAAGCTAAGCCAGGGGTTGGGAGAGAGAAGGAGGATGAGGTGTAAGTGATATAGTACCCAATAATGGAGGAATTAGCTCTATGGTGAAAAAAAAGAATCAAGAAAAAGAGAGACAGGCCTGAGTTATTAGGGTCAGGGCACCCACCAGGCTTAGGGTGGGAGTGGGATGAGGTGATGAAGATGGGGAGAAGATAGAAGCTCCTGAAAAATTGGGGTGTCTACTTGTACCCTACTAGGGAGCAGAGGCATATGCCCTTGCTTTGGAGCAGTAATTGGTTCAAAAAGAGGTCAAGAAACAAAACATTAGGGACATAGTTTAGTGGTTACCTGAGGGTAAGGTAGAATGGGAGTAGGAGAGGAGGGAAGGGGAGCTAAATATATGGTGATGGAAAGAAAACTGACTCTGGGTGGTGAGCACATATTGCAACATATAGACGAAGTACTGTAGAATTGTACACCTGGAACCTGTGTAATTTTTACTCACCAATGTCACCCTAATACATTTAACAATTAAAAAAATTTTCTCACAAAAAAAGAAAAAAACAAGAGGTCAAGAGGGCAGGGGAACATTCTAGTTGTTTTCCTGGAAGACATAGGAAGATAAGGTCCTCCCAGGAACTCGGAACACTGACAGGGTGGACTAGGTGGTAGCAGTGGTCACTGAAAAGTGGTTAGTAGTGGTCAGCTCTGGAACATGCCTTAGAGGTAGAGAGGATAGAAATGTCTCTAGAGATGGGAAGGTAGACACAGGAGGATTTGCTGATGGATTGCATGTGGGGTGTGAGACAGAAAGAAGAGCCAAGGACAATGGCACAGCTTTTGGTCTGTTTGTCTGAATCAACAATGGCTATTTACTGGGACTGATGGGATTTGGGGAAGAATCTGGAGTTTGGTTTAAGAGTATTATCAGGTATCCTGGTGGACAAGTCATGTAGCCGTTGGATAAGGGAATCTGGAATTCAGAGGAAAGATCCGGGATGGAAATACAAATATGAGAGTCATTAACATGTAGATGGAATGGGAAATCTGGGAACTAGATGACATCAGTTGGGCTTGTGTGTAGGGAGAACAGAAAAGAGTGTGAGGACTGAGTCTCAGGGCCCTCCACCAGTTATCGATCAGGGAGAGGCGGAGGAGCCAGCAAAAGAGAGCAAACAGTTCCTTATGTTCTCTTTAATAGAAAGGCAGCAGAAGCCTGTTTTCACTGCTGGTATTTGTAATCAGGGATAATGTGTATCGCATGGATTAAACCAGCTTGAGCCTTTTAATGGTTGAGAATTTGAAGAAACACTAATCATCACATTGCCCTTTGTTTTCCATACTGGGTTATAGGTAGTCAGGAAATCAGTTTGTTGCGTCCTATCCAGTAGTTTTTAAAAAGATGGAACAGAAGACTCAAGTGCACCAAAATGAAATAATTCTAATCCTTGGTTAGTGATTCCACATATTGGCATTCACATGAAGAGCACTTTTTTCTGTTATCTATAATTTAATATTTTAATTTAAAACCTAACTTTTTTTTTTTTTTTTTT
>PVKE010001038.1:0-111676 GCA_004027555.1 Craseonycteris thonglongyai
AATTCAAGTTAAAAATATGTGATGTAGCCATTAGAAAAGTCTGACTAACAAGAGAGATGCAGTGATTAGTGGAATCCACAAAGTTAAAAAAAAGTTCAAGGGCACACGTGTCTACCAATGATTTCTCTGATAGGCCAAGTGGAAATAATGAGTCACCTAAAATCTAAAATAAAATTTAATGCCATCTAGGAAGGGGTGGGTATTTATGGGTATTTTGAGGAAAGGTAAAGTGGGTTCAGAAATAAATGGGATCCATGGAAAGTCATGTAGGGGCTGAATCAAGTAGAACCTCAGAAATACCAGAACACTGTCTTAGTGGGAGCTGTCCATTTTCAAATGCAGTAACCGTTATGCTCCAATCAAAGGGGTCTGTGAGCTCCTGGTGGGGGAGTACCTGGGGTCACTGGTGGGGGAAGCGTCAACAGGTGACACTGGAAGATGGGCAATGATTGTGGTTTCTTGTGCACTCTCAACTACAGAGGCATCGTGCCACATCCACGTTTTCGTGGACAACGCTGGGACCTCACAGCCTGTCTTGGGCAAATACCATAGAGATTCCAGATTCAAAGTCATATTGTGGCACACACTTGGCGTGAATCAAAAAAATCAAACTCACGAATGCCTCTTTGAAAAGAATGTTCTGCTGGGGGCTCGCTGTAAAAATTTCTTGCGTCAATGCAGGTATTTACAGGGTGTCCTTCCTAGTGGCACTTATGGGTTTTAAGATTTCTAACTCTTAGCTAGATGCTCTATATAACTGAGATTTTGAGATGGTTTCTCTCCTTTGTGTGCACTCTCTGATGGATGCAGAGGCTAGTGCTCTGGCTGAAGGCCTTCCCACACTCATCGCACTTAAAAGGCTTCTCCCCAGTGTGTACTCTCTGATGGATGCAGAGGCTGGAGCTCTGGCTGAAGGCCTTCCCACACCCACAACATCGATAGGGCTTCTCCCCAGTGTGCACCCGCTGATGGATGCAGAGGCTGGAGCTCTGGCTGAAGGCCTTCCCACACTCGTAACACTTATAGGGCTTCTCTCCTGTGTGTACCCTTTGATGCATGCAGAGGCTGGAAGTGTGCCTAAAGGCCTTCCCACACTCCTCACATTTAAAGGGTTTCTCTCCTGTGTGCACCCTCTGATGCATGCAGAGGTTTGAACTATTACTAAAGCCCCTTCCACACTCGCTACAGACATAGGGTTTCTCACCTGTATGAACTCTCATGTGAATCTGAAGATGTGAGCTCCAATTGAAGGCTTTGCCACACTCATAACATTTATAGGGCTTTTCCACCGTATGGATTTTCTTATGTCTATTAAGTTTTGTTGTAGTATTAAAATCCTTACCACAATCATCACATTTATAGACCTTCTCTCCTGTGTGGTCTCTCCAATGAATGTGAAGTTCTGATATGTGAAAGAAACCCTTATCACACTTGTCACACTTATGGGGCTTCTCAGCAGTGTGAATTTTCTGATGCATAAAAAGATCTGCTCTCTCAGAGAAAAACTCCCTACACATGGGGCACTTGTAGATCATTTTTCCTATTTGGTATCGTGACTTAGAGGAGAAAATTTCCTTATAGCTACTATACAGTTTACAGGTTGCTATTTCATTAAGTCTCTTATTTGGCCATTTTGGCAGTTTATCTCAGGCTTGCTCTATTCGGTAGGTTTAAAGTCGGCCTAAGCTTTTCCCTGCCTGTCTTTCTATGGAAAGTTTCTTTCTGCATAGTGTTCCTCACTCAGTATTATTATTGATTATAAAATGACATTTACTTTCACATGAATTCTGTAACTCATTAACACAGAACTTTCTTTTAGGTCCTGAGTTGTCAACATTCCAAGGGGCTCCTCCCAAGGTGCAAACCTTTGTGTCTTTAAGCCCCTGGAATCTTCCTGTTGTAGAAGAGTCTGGGACTTCTCACGCCTATAAGGGCAGCATGGTGTCCCTTGTAGTAGAGGGTTAGGTGGTGGGTGCTGGTCTTGATTCTCTGCGAGCCCCCCTGGAAGAGTCAGGGTGACATTCTGCCTCCTACACATCAGACAGGAGCCTTCCCAGGAAGCAAGATCCTTGGGTTCCAAGCATGTCTCCTTCCTTCTGAGGATTCACTACACAGGTGTCACTCGTCTACTGTAACAGAAACAGAAATAAATATGCTGAAATGCCTTTTTTTTTGTCCAGAAAATTGCTATTGATTCCATAATTAATTTCATATAAATGTGACAGCAATAACACAGACCTTTTTAGATCTTGAGAAAGAAGCTCTCTTATCTTCCAGAGAGTTGTCTCTTGGATTTGCAGGTCTGAAGAAGAGAATTTGTAGATATCATGCTCCTGTTCATAGCCCAAGTGCATAATCCAATTATAACCACTTACTGTTATTACCTGATCAAGGGAATATTACTGAAAAGAAAGGAAATCCTCGGGAGACCTATAGTGAGTATGAGAAGCAGCTGTACTGCATAAAGGAGCAAGAAGGAAAACTATCTCCAGTTTGAACTTCAGAAGGGACAATGTTGTGCTTTTGGAGCTAATCATCATATCTGAGTAGCTTTCCAATCTACACAAAGACTAAATATATGAAATATCAGTATCAAATGTCATTCCCTTGTTTAAATGTCCTCAATAGTTTCCTGATGAACTTAAAACAAAATCCAAATCCTTAACCTAAAATTCAAAGTCCTACCATGATCTTGCTCCCCCCACTCCCCCCACCTATTTCAGTTTTCAAACACCCCAAGCTGGTACCTGCCTCGGGACCTTTTCACGTGCTGTTTCCTGTGCCTGAAATGCTCTTGCCCTACTTGTGCATGGCTTGGTGTATCAGCTGTCACCCCACCCCCAAGACCCCCCCTGGCTAAAACTCTGTTTTAATCTCTTACTTGATTCCTTCAAAGCATATTATACTTGTAATTATCTTATTGTTCCTTGGTTTCTGATCTGTCTCTAGTACTAGGATATAAATGCCAAGAGGGAGGAACTTTGTGCACTGCTATTATATTCAGTGAAGGGGGTGTTCAATTATTATCTGTTGAATGTATCTCTCTTGTACTTTATGACACTGTCTCTCCCCCAGAGACATAATTTGCTGCATTCAGGTATAGCAGATAAAAATGCATTTCTCAGTGCCTTACTACCAGTCTTTTGACAACCAACATAGGATAAAATATACAACAAATAGAATGAGAAGCCAAAGAAGAAAATAAATCCCAAATTATTCAATCTGAAATCTTTTGAGGTTTAAGACCATGTCTTAGCAACCTTTTCATCTCCTATATTCTATACTCAGTAAGTGATACTTCAATTAATTGAAGGAAATTAATAGATCTTAAAATAACTTTCAATAATATGTCTATACAAAGATAGGACACATGGGGATTGAGATTTCTTTAACATTAAAATGGCAAAACAAATTGAATTGCTTCTCGGTGGAAGTGTTAGGATACTGAAATTCAACTAGATGACCAAAGTTTCAGCAAAAATACAGTCAATGTCTAGAAAAAGTATGTATGCATCTATCCTTTGACCTAGGAATCACACTTCTAGAAATTAATCCCAAGACATACTGGCAAAAACAAGAAATGACTAATGTCTTGGTTTATTCACTGAGGCAGTGTTTGTCTCAGCAAAGCTGTAGGTATACCAAGGCCCACCCACAGAGGCCTGGTGTAACTGACCATGGCACTTTCTACAAGACATACCCAGCCATTTCACAATAGGAATGAGAGAGAGCATTATATACTGATGAGGACTGAACCCAGTGCATACTGTTTAGTTTAAAAAAAAAAAAGAAAGAAAGAAAAGCAAGGCACAGAATAGTATATACACTCTGCTATCTTTTGTGCCAAAAAAAAAAGGAAATGTGACTGTACTTAAGTATCTGTTTATAAGCTATACAAAAATAAGCATGGAGAAGGATAATAGGAACTGAATTTAAGTAGTTATCTATGGGGGAGGAAAGAAAGAGGGATGGAATAAAACTTCTCTGAATACCCCTTGTTAGGCAGTTTGACTTTGGAAACATATGTTTAAATATTCAAAAAAATAAAATTCAACAAAAAGGAAAATCAATTCCTAAAAATTTAATACAAAATGCAGAGAATGAACCTTAACTTTCTAGTTAGTGACATATCCACAAATGTACATCCTTAGAGGGACATACTCCGTTGACAAACAAAGCTTCAAAGAAATCAAACTTCTTTCAATAGTTTGTTAGATTAATGACATTGGTATTTTTATAAAATAGGATAATGCCAATAAGTAATTATAATAATGCTGTTAGGAACCAAAATTCAGTGTAAGAGAGATGAGAAACAGACATAAAATCAGTTAAGGAAAAAAATACTGTAATGTAAAATTTAACTCAGAAATATCAGTTTGAATTCATGTCTTTGTTTTAGGTCTGTCCACCGAAAAGGCCTCAAAGCACATGACTAACTTCCCTTAAATACCCTTCCCCTCCAAACGGCACAGGGATCCCTGGAGAACGGCCATTTTCAAGGCCAGAGCAGAATTCATGAAATGAGTCTGGGACATCTTGTTATGTCAGCGTGCACGAGAGTCACCCCAAAGGAACACAGATGCCATTTATGAAGGGACTCCCAATGGCCAAAAATGGGACAACTGAGCATCCAAAGGGAAGATGAACACAATCCACCGAAACACAGCAGACAAAACCCCATGAGTTCATAAGACAACATGGGGTAGGGGAGTAGGGAGAAGCAGAGAAAGAGGGACAGGCAGAGGCAGAGACAGACAGACTCAAGGCACTGGACAAAAGAAGAACTAGGACACCAACTTTTTACCTTTGTTGAAAATTGGCAATTAAAAGAATTAAACATCCATTCTATCTTTCCTCTATGAACCATCTTTCAAGATACCGCAGCAACCCAGCTAGTAAATGTGTAACCCTGAAAACAGATGAAAGTGATTGGAAACTTTCCAAACAGATGAGGATCGGGGCATCATCACCTGAACCCACAATCCAAGAGCAACAACCAGCCTCGCATGCCTCCCAATGTGGTGCAATAGAAAACACACAGCATCACCTTGAAACCTTCCTGCCAAAGGACTAACCCAGACTCTAATCAAGCCTCCAGAGCTCCTCGTTATTTGAAGGAACACCAGGATGCAAGCAAAAAATACCAAAATGTGAGCCTTACTAAGACAACTGCCCATTTCTGAAACAAATAAAGGACATGGCAGAGAGGGGCGGGGTGCTGCTCTACATGAAAGAGACTTGAGACATAACCATCAAATGTAACATAAGGACCTTCTTTGGAATCTGATTCAAATGAGCAAACTGCAAAAAGAAGACAACTGGGGACACGTGATTAGGGACACACACATCAGGTTACACAAGTAACACTGCTGACTAGGTTAGGTGTGAAGATGCCACTGATGTTATATAATCTGCTTGACACCTGAATTTTTACAGACGTATACTAGTTTGTAGGACCAAAATGACATGTCTGAGATGTGTCTTAAGATGGTTTTGCTGGGGAAGCTGGGATGGCTCAGTGGGTTGAGCATTTGCTTTGCAGTCCCAGGGACCAAGGATCAAATCCTGAACCCGGCTCATGTGGACCCATATGCTGAGCTGGGGTGTGCTTCCCATGCGGGAGGCCCCTAGTTTGGTTCTTGCCCCCCGGTTTGGCCCCTGGCTCGAGGGGGTGTGCCTCCCATGCAGGAGGCCCCCAGCCCAGTTCCTGCCCTGCGCGGCCCCGGCAATCTGTGCGGAACAAAACCATGTTGAGCTGATGACGCGCAACGTGGAGACTGCTCTGGGCTCTCCCCCTTCTCTCTGTCTCTCTATATCTGTCTCTCCCCATCTCTGTCAAAAACAATAAAGTAAATCTTTAAAAAAAGATGGTTTTGAAAAAAAAAGACAAAAAGCAAATGTGCCAAAATTGTAGTAACTATTGAATCTAGGTGATGGATAAATGAGGATTAACTATTTTCCACCTCTGTGTATATTTGAAGTTTTCATGATAAACAGATTCATGGTGAGAAGACACTGTTTTCCTGCTCCTTTGCAATGAGTAAAGCTGATTCCAGAACCAGGCCCACAGTACAGAAGTGAAACTGAACTAAATAGTCCCCCAAATGGCTGTGACTCCCCAATCAGGGGAGAACATGTGTGCCACAGATGTCACTGTAGAGCAGTGCTAATGGCTCCAGGGCAGTGACAATCAAGGACAAAGCACGCAGGGCTGCACTCTGCTGGTCCAACCCTCACAAGCCTCCCGAGAGCATGAGGCTCTTCTGCAGCCTCACTTGGAAACGAAGCAGGAAGGGTTAGGGAACTCGTCCAGACTGGTCTTGGGAGAGGCTGACTCTGCTCAGAAGCACAACTCAACACCAAAGTCAGCGGCATAAAATTCCTTCCATCATCCTACATACACTTCCGCCACTTTCTCTGGAGGAATGAGGCACTGCTGTTCCCTCCAGGTAAAATGCTTGGACCTGTAAGTCTCACTGCACAGTGGACGTAGGCAGGTACGTCACATGCTGCAGAGAAAAGAAAAAAATGATAAAACACAAGCAACACCAGCAAATCTTCTATGTGACTCAGCGAAGAACAGAAGGACAAACGAGAACAAAAAGAATCCCCACTGCAGACTTTCCTGAAATAGCACCAGCTCCACTGCTGCCTTTCATGTAGAGCAGGGATGATCAGGGGAATAGATAGGACTGCACGTCCTACAGATACCACGTGCACTGTCCCCAAGAGACTCTCACTCGAGATGATTTATAGCCAACATCCCCTAAGGGCATTCAAGGGGACAGCCTGCATGGCTGCGAGACCACCTGTATAACCTGCGGTCACCAGACACTGCCACAGGCAACACTCAGTCTGTGCAGGGACCTCAGGAGCACCCACCACGGTCCATGTAGTCAATCTACACTTGAGAACTTCTCCAACAAGAAAGCTGAGAGTTTGGCTGAAAATTGAGAGAAAAGAGCTTCAAGGGAGCCCCTCCGCCTCAAATCTCACCTTCCGTGAAAAAGAGCCTCCCTTCTCTTCCTGCAGTTTGGCCACTACCATCTCTGCTTCATCTAAGCTTTGGAACACCAAAGAATATCTGAATCTCATCTCCCAGCAGTTCAAACTGAGGGATCAGCTAATAAATAACTGAGCTGAAACCAGCAAGGGAGCCCAAGAATGAGTTCTAAACACAAGGAAACCGTGTCCTGAAGAAGCAGAAGCTCCATGTCCCGGCACTGGGAAGGGACCTATGGAGATGGGGTTGGGGGCAGGACTGCTGCCCTTGGAGCCTGCTCTGGCCAAGTGCTTCCAGCTCTAGACACAGACTTGGCACCTTGTTATCTGAGGTGACACCGCTACTGAACCTGCCTGAGGCTACAGGACAGGCACAGGGCACCCAGACCGCTCTAGTGGCCTTGTTGTTCCTTGTGGGCAGATATGCTTGCAGGGAGAGGAGACCACTCTGGTCATACCTGCAGGGGGGCAAAGGACAAAAGAAAGGAAGAGTGAGGATACAGATTATCTCCCCAAACTTCAGCCTGAGTCTATTATAGAACCTGGAGGTTAACAGTCCCTCTGCCCTGAGCAGCAGCTCAGGAAGCTGTGCTGGGGAGAAAGCCTGAGTGTGAATTCTGAAACACGAATTATTCACACATGTTCTTGTATATGCTATTTAGATACTACTCTCTTTTACACAGTTAATCAAATAATACAATTTTGCTGGGGGAAAAAGTATGCTAGGATTTCTTGGATTTCTTATTGAAATGATCCTATGGTAGCAAACCAGTAACTCAATGTCGAAGGACCCAGTCTCCACAGGGCACTGTGGGAGAACTGAAGAGCCGATGAGTGTGACACTGAGACAGGGTCCCACACAGGGGCCCTTGGTGCTGGGGCGATGAACAGTATAAATGCTGTCAGAGGAGGCCAACCACTCAATGTGGAGGCAGAGGTTGGGGACCTGCAACCACTGTTCCAGAAAACTGACTCTGGTCTAGATTACACTCAGTGCAGGCTGGAAATGAAATCAAGACTAATCACCCTGGTTCAGCAGAGAGAAAACTCCTAGAGGAAGCAGCAGCCAAAAGCATCAACATCAGACTTGGCAAAGCAGTCGCCAGCTGCTGTGGAGAAGGGGCTGAGCGCCTCATCTGAGACTCTGAGTGAGACAATGGCCGTGAAACAAGAACTACAAAGGCACCCAGATCTGGAACTGTCACCACGAACTGAAGAAGAGGAGCTGCAATTTCACAGCCAGACAGACTCGTGAAGAGCTAGGCTTGCAGAAGGGCACGCTGGTGGAGACGAGACCAGTTCCATGAAGATATAGGACTAGGTCTTGTTGGCACTCGATGACAGAGGACAGAAAGGGGCTGGTGAGAGAGGAGGTCTGGTGTGGGGACAGGACAGTGATGCCATTCAAGAGACTGAGGAAAATAAGAGGAAGGGCAGATGCTATATGAATGAAGTTCAACCAAAGGAATGGACGGGAATGGAAGGGATTTAAAATGAAAACTAATTCCTATTTAGTCTTAGAACATCAGGTAAGTCAGCCACCTACCACTATTTTATATCTGTATTCTTTTAATATATGATGCATGATGTAGATATCCTGGCCTATCCAAACAAAAAGAAAAAAGTTTGCTGTGCTATTTATTGGTCAGTCAAAATGTGAAGCAGCACGCTTTGGGTATTCAAGGACAGACATTTATATTATGCATGTATTTACTTTTTGAAATGTTGGCTGCCCAAGTGCTCACATGACCAGTGAGCCTGCTAGTACCCTCTATATGACCTGGAGTTACCGTATTTTCCGGCGTATAGGGCGACCCCCTAATTTTACAGTTAAAACATAGGTTTAGGCCTATATTCGCTGTATAAGACTACAGCCTCGGAAGTGGGGGGTAGTCTTATACAGCGAATATAGGCCTAAACCTATGTTTTAACTGTAAAATTAGGGGGTCGTCTTATACGCCGGAAAATACGGTATCTATAAAACCCAACTTGAGTAAAAAACTAGCTTCTCATGTGAACAAAAAAAGTAGGGGTACATGAAACAAAAAGAACAGCAAAAAGCTGATGGGTTTTGAACTTGGGTGATGAGCACACAGGGGTACACTTTGTTCTTTCCTCTGCTTCTGAATTTATTTGAAATTTACCACAACAAAAAGAAAAAAAAGAGGAGTAAGCCTTTGCTTACGAGATCCCTGTAATGAAGATCTTAGGCCATAAGAACACAACGTAACAGCATTCTAAATTACAGAATTAAATAAACTGCCTCCACTGCCACACTAAACCATGCAAACCCAGACACATCCCTCCATAGGGTATCTATCACCTTACAAGTGTGTTAGCAATTTATCTATCTTGAAAGAAACTCTATCCTTTGACCAAAAACATTCTGTTCTTCCAGCTTTCTGACTCCATTAATCAGACTGAACCTTTCCTGGCTCCCACAAGACCTCCAGTCTCCTTTTGATCTCTTCTGCCCCACTAGGCAGACCCTGCCTGTCAGCTTCTTGCTTCCTTTCTGGCTCAGACCCAGTGACCTGGCCCTCGGCTCACTGTCTCAGCCACTCTGCCCTCCCATCACCACTTCCATGATCAAGCCCCGGCTTGGTCATCACCAGTAACTGTGCCACCATCTCCAAACTATGTCCCATCAGCCCATTTTCTGGCACCACGTGCTCCCCACTTTCAGCTAACTGGCTCCCATCACTCCTCATCTACACTTACACCCACCAACCTGACCATCCTGTCACCCTGCCTGTCCCTCCTCCTTCCACTGTGAAGACTTCTTCCCTGCATTCACTGTCACCCTTCCTGTCTCTTCCTCCCTCTGCCACACTACTGGAGCAACACCCCAACCTCACTTAAACCCTATTCTCCACTTATCCATGCAGGCACCTGAGCAGCTTTATTAAATTCATGATCACAAATCTCAAATGGGTACTAGGGCCCCCACAAATTCTTCTGAAAGCCTTTAGTACACACTTTCCCAGTCTTTAATGTTACTGCTTCATACTTCTGCTTTCTCCTTAAATCTATATTCCTTCAGCCTTGGTCACTTGCGGCTAAGCTACTAAGGTAATTTACTCAGAAAATGGAAGCAATTGATGGTAGCCCCCTCACTTTTCCCACCTGCACGCCCCTTGGCTCTCTGCCACCTGCCTCCTCCTCACTTCAGTTAAGCTTACCCAGCTCCTCCTCAGGGCCAGCACTTCCTGTGGCCTCCTCAGAATCAAATCCTACAGCGATTCTCTATCTTTGCCATCATCAGTTTTGTCATCTTTAGGTCCATTCATATACAAACTTCTTCTAGTACCTCCCTTCCTGAAACAAATTTCTTGGATCCCACAGCCCCAGCCCAGCTATCAATCAAAATGTTTGCTGCCCTTTAAGCAAAACGTCTCAAGAGCTCCATGCCTCACATTCTCTCACTTAGGTTTCTGTCCCTACGTTGCACTGAAAACAGCTCTAGTCCAGGCTGCCGTGACCTCTGCATGGAGGCACTGTCCTTGTCTGCCTGAGGGGACCACATGACTCACTTATTCCTGGCCGGCACAGTGCCCTCACCCGCCATCCTCCCATCTCACTCACCACGCCTCATCTCCCTTACTGGAGACCACTCTGCTCAACTTCTAAATGTTGGGGTGCTCCAGGGATCCAACCAGGGACCTCCTTTTCCCTGTCTATAACCTCTCCAAGTAATCTCACCCAGTCACATGACCCTAAATACCAATGTAATGTTGGCTCACCAGCTTGGTATCTAGCCCCAACTGCTCCAATTTTTGCTATAGGCACCTCCAACTACCTTTCCAAACCCAAATCCCCTCCTAATGCTCCTTCCTCACTCTCCTTTCTGGTAAACGGCACTAACACCTACCCAGGTCAGCCAGCCCCACATCCTCTCCCCCAGCCCCACTTACCCAATCATTCTCCACGACACATCCCGCCCCACCCTCCTGTCTCCACGGCCACCACCACCACGCCGGCCCCACACAGACTATGTCCACGGCCTCTTGAGCGCATCTCTCTACTTCGTTCTGGCTTCCTCCCCCACAGCCTGGCCTCCATGGATGTCAACCCAATCTTTAAAAACATAAAAAGCTGCCCCTCCCTGCTGCTTACAGCTCCCAACGCTTCTTAAACGCACACTCCCTTTGCTGGCACACAGGCTGGACAGGAGCTGGCCACCACTCTAGCTGGTCTCACCTCCTACGCTCTGCACACCACACCACCTCTCATCAGCTTTCTTGTCTCTGAACTTGCCGAGCTTGTTTCCCGAGCACCTCAAACAACTCCGTGCCCACACTGCTCCCTGATCATCAGAGAGCTGGTGTCTTATCAACATTTAGGTCTCAGCACCAGTGTTGCCTTCACAGAGAATAGCCTTGATTAGCCAATTAAGCTGATCCTCTCTCTTTACCCTCCAGCCTCTCTCAGTACATCATGTTTGTTTTCTTCACAGGGCCTTACACTGACTGCCTGAATTATCCTGTTTGTTTATGTGGGTCCCCCTCTGCCTATGTAAGCTCCCCGCTTGAGTGTAAGCTCAACGAACAGCTAAAACTCCTTCATCTCTGTCTTCCATAGGTCATCCAAGCAACAACTATCAAGTGTCTGTGTCAGCCAACCATGCCCTCAATAGTGAGAAGAAATATACCTACTCCCACCCCTCACGGAATTTACAGTCTAGTGGGGAATAGACATTCATCAAAGGTGTCCACACCATAATGTAAGCCCACACTGTGTCTAGTACGACCAAACCATCCTGGGTGGTGCTCTGGGAGCCTGTGGGTGGGATGGAAACAGGTCTGACCAGTCAGGAGGAACAGGAAGCACTGCCTTGAAGAAGTTACAGCTGAGCTCAGATCTCTGGGTGGAGATGTCGGGGACACAGGACAGACCACATAGGACTAGTGGTGAGAGAGCAGGGCATGCATGAGGAATGGAGAAGGGCTGTGGCCAGAGAACAGGGGCTGGAGGGCACAGTGTGCAGTGAGAATGGGGAGGGTGATACAGGAGACAGCAAGGATCTGATCTTTATTGTAAGAACATGGAAGGCCACTGAAGTGGTTGGTTTCTATTTGTTTTAAAGTGAGAACATTTGCATTTTTAATAGAAAATTAAAATGGGTAGGTAGAAAGGAAGAGTCCTTGAGGATAAACATGTTACGGGATTACCTTAGTAGTCTGAGCAAGAAAGGATGGTAACTGGACTAAAGCAGTGATGGAGATGAAAAGTGAATGGTTTTAAGGCAATATTTAGAAGACAAACTACACATCCCAGCAAACACCTGTGGAATGAAACTATGTCAAAAACTGATGACGTAACGTGCAGCTGTGGAGGCTGCTCTGTCTCTTTCTCTGTCAAGAGAAACAGAATGAGTCTTTGGAAAAAAACAAGAAGAGAAAAATCAATCTGACATGGTGCTAGATTGAATACATGGGTGAGGGAAAAGGAAATGCCAAGGATTATACTTAGGTTTTTTGTTTAAATAACTGGATGGAGATGGGACCATTCTTAAGATCAGAAACTGATCTTAAGGGATCTTAAGGGATCTTGGGGATTAAGAGTGTGATTTCAATTCCAAGCATTTGTGATATGCCAAAGCGGATGTCAAGCACAGTAGCTGGGGGGAGGGGGGGGGACGGACTAGCACTCCAGTAAAATGTCAGGACTCTGTAACACACACACTTAGATAGTAATTGAAGCAGGGGTTTGGAATAAGATCGCCTGGGGAGAAAGTGAAGAGGACCCCAGGACAAACCAGGACAAAGCCTTTTGGAAATCCAACTTTCAATGACTGAGTTTGAAAGAAGCCAACATAATAATGTACACTGTATGATGCCATTTATATAAAGTTCTAAAACAGGCAAAAGTTATCCATGCTCTTAGAAACAGGACAAATGAGCTAAGACTAGACAGGTGCATGAGGGGAGTTTCAGGAATCCTGGTCATTTGGTTTCCCAAGCTGGGAACTGGTAGACAGGTGTGTTTATTTCATAGCTGTGAACATTCATCAAGCTGTAGCCATGACCTGTGATTCTGTCTGTATGTTATACTTCAAGAAAACGTTTGGGAAAGAAAAAAAAAATATGGAAAGAATTACCCCACGGGAAAGATAAACTATGGTAGAGAAAAGCAATAATGGGAAAGGACCCTGGAGACAGCATTCAAAGTCCAACCAGAGGGTCAGCCTTTGGGAGCAGGACAGCCCTCTACTGTGACAGAGGGGAGGGCTGCGTGCGTGCGTGTGTATGTCAGGGTGGGACAGGGGCCGAGCAGGAAGCAAGGCCACACAAGTTGGGGGCTTGGCAGCACAAGCAGTGCAGAGAGGGTCTGAAATGTTGTGTGCCCAGCAGGAGAGGAGTGACCAGAGAAACAGCGGCTGGCTGCCAGAGCTCTGAGGATGGTCATGGGTTTGTCCTGCAGGGCTCAGTCAGTCACTCAGGTGCTGCGAGAGGAACGCAGACTGCTGAGTTCCTGCAGGACTGAGTTTTTGCCAAATGGGAATGATCAAAGGGCAGAGAGGCCATCTACCTGGAAGAAATCATTATCCCATCCCAATCCAAATGAAGGCCTTTGCGTGCTAACAGAGAAAATCAGAAACCACCACGGCTTTCCCGTCTCCAGGCTGCTAGGAACACGGTGTGATCCTTCCTTCCTTTTACTCTCCTAGCCTCTCCTCACTCCCAGCAGATGGTCACAAAGAAAGCAGAACTCCAAAGAGGACACCCCAACATCCTGCCCCCAAACTACAAACATAAGCATACCGCACATGTCCAGCCTTCTCCCCTGCTGTGACAATGGAAGACATGTCCAGGATTCTGCTTCAGATTTAGCCCCATACCAATCCTCAGAGGCTGTTTAACTGATTTTACTTTTTAAAATGTAACGTATTATCTGAAATTCAGACTGCTGGCCCAGAAAAATCTAAAGTCATTTGAAAATAACTACATCATTATTACTTTGTCATAAAAACCAAGTGAAAATTACCTTTTTTCTTGTTTTTGAGGAAATATACCTTCTGTCACTATAGGAAACTCCTAACATGTTGCAGGTCTTTCTAAAATATTGTGACTACAAAGCATTAAATATAGAAATCCCACTCGATTGTTAGAGACTCTTTAATATGTCAGTTAAATCTCCTTAGCATGCTAATCCTCTTTTTGAATAGAACATTTTCACTTGAAATTATGACTGACAACTGGGTTATGCCAATTTAGGTACTGGGCAGACATTTTAGTTAAAAGGAAACAACTGGTGGTATTTGTGGGCCATGGTCAAGTCTGAGCTTTCAAGTAAAAATTAGGATTTTGGAAAATTTGCGTCTGCCACCATAAGCTCTGCATATTCCCAACACTTGAAGACTCTCTGATGAGACTGAGGCATAGTAACAAACAGGATTTTTCTGGGTATTATACATAACGAAATGTGTGAACATCTGCAAGATCTGTCACTCAGAGAACCAATGTTTTCCAAATGACCAATGTGTGAGGCAATAAAACCATTGTGGGTAATACACCAGAGTCCAAAAAGTGCTTCAGTCTGGTTTCAGATTGCAAGTGGCCACTAACCTATTAAGACCCTACTACTTGTCTAGTTTTGGTGTCATGTCACAAATGAGCTCACAACTATCTGAAAAGGCTACTAAAATCCCTTTCCAACTACCTTATCTGGATGAAGCCAGATATCTTCATCTACTTAAACCAAAACAACATGTTGCAAAAGACTGAATACAGAAGCAAATGTCTTATTTAAGTCTCATACATTTAAAGACATTTGCCAAAATGTAAATATTGCTATTCTTCCTAATAAATGTTTTTTGTTTTAGAAAGTATCTGTTTTCATAAAAATGTCATTTGTGTTAACATGCAATGGTTTTATAATATTGTTGAAACAAATTAGTTAGTAATTATTTTGAATAAATTTTAGTTTTCATTTCTATTATGGTAAGTATCAATGCCAGTAACCCACATAAATAGAAAGCTCTTTGGGGTCCTCAAATACACTGTTGTTGTTTTTAAAGATTTAATTTTATTGTTTTTGACTGAGAGAGAGAGAGAGAGATAGAGAGACAGAGAGAAGGGGGAGGGCCCAGGGCAGTCTCCATAGCTGCAAATCATGTTTTCTACATAGTTTCATTCCACAGGTGGGCACAGGGTTGTGCAGGGTAGGAACCGGGCCAGGGGCCTCCTCCATGGGAGGTATTCCCCAGCGAGAACCAAACTGGGGGCACACCCCAGTTCAGCATATGGGTGCGCATGAGCCAGGGCTGGGATTCAATCCTTGGACTCTGGAGCTGCAAGATGAGTGCTCAACCCGCCAAGCCATCCTGGCATCCCCTACACATACTTTTTAAAGTGTAAAAGGATCCAGAGACCAAAAAGGAGTAGAGATTCCATCTTACACCTACTTTTTTTTTTAAGTTTGAAAGTATATGAACAAATGGTAAGATGAACATTTATTTGTAGTTAGTAATTTCCATCATGAGCCATTACCATTTTGGATGTAAAAAAAATGTTCCCCAAATAATTCCAAAGGCAAGCTTTGTACACAAGAGGGCTAACAGATGAACACTATAAGAAATTAACTCTCTACCTAGAGAGATGCTTTATAAAGGATTCTGAAATTATCCCATTAGGTAGCAATCCACTAGTATGTCCCTGCAGGAGCTTGATTTCCAGGCAAGACTATGCAATTCTATCTTACACTGGTACCCCCTGGACATAATGGATGCCCTGTTCATGTGACAACATGGAATATGTTTCCATCCCAGCCGGGAACTCCTCCTCACAAATTACCAGAAAGTCCCAGAAATCAGCACCGTCAAATACTAATTTGGCAGCAGTACAGCTCCAATGGAAGTCGGCCTTTTCTTGGCCTTTTTCTGCAGGCCTTGGCATAGAAAAAATAAATGGAAAGGCCACTCAGGTCCCTGGTGCCTGCATGCTGCCAAGGAGCAGGGCAAAGAGATTACCGGTACGCGTTCTATTCAAGGCCACCACTCCCTGCCTGCCTGCCTCAGGGATCTGGGCATACAACAGGCAGTGTCTACCTCCTCACTCTCTCCACGACACCTTCAGAAAGGCCCCGTGTAAAATACACACGACAAGGTATAGGAGATTCAGCTACTCAAGCTACATCAGCCCAGTCCTCTTAATCTTTGCTCAGCTATATCTTAGAGTAAGTTAATTATAGCAGTCATAACCCACTGATTAGGACTGTGGAAAGCCAAACCCATTCTATTTTGCTTCTAACCATCAGTATCAGTCCTGGAATAGAAGATACTGAAGGCCTAGAAGAAGCCCTCTGGCTGCCCATGGCAGGCTCCTGTCCCAAACAGGTGCTTCATAATTCCCACACTTTTTTAGTACCCCACTCTTCCAGATACCAGAGCTGTTCTTCCTCATGACAGTCACTCTGCATGGGCCCTGGGTAACAGGTCACAGTGAAGCCCCACCTGGTAAGGTTCTCAACTTGGTGACCGTCTCACAGAAAGCCTGAGACAGGCTCCACCTGGTCTTCCCAAGCAATCTATTGCGACCACTAAGTCCTCTAACTCATCTACTCCTCACACTTCTTCATCAGCCCCAGTGGACAGCACCCCGTAAGTCTCAATGGCCAGGCCACTGTTCTGATGTGTGCTTCTCACTCACAGAAGTACACACAGACTTCATCTTCCTGGGCTAACTTCAGGAACAGAAAGATTGTCAAAGCTAGGAGGAGTGTTTCACTTAAACTGGCCCCAGTATGCACTATAACCCTGGGTCTAAATGTCCTGGGGCCAACCTGAGCACGCCCAGACACAGGCCATATTGCAAGTCCCTCCCTATTCACCCAAGGGCCTGGGATACCATGCACTTATGAAAGCTGGACAGCTCACAGCAGGGCTCCTCAATCAGCCCATCCATCTGGCCTGGGCTGCTATTCATGCAGCATCTTAATAACATGCCCTGACCATGCCTTAGGTACCCAGACCACCCTCAACTGAGGTCAATGGCTAATGATTTAGGCTCTAAGTTCTAATGAGCTATAGAGAAGAGAGCTGTGCTTACATGTTGTCCTTTGGACAACTGCTCTTTGTGTGACTTGGCCTAATGACTCCTTATGGAGAAAAGATACAAGACAAAAGAAGCCATGTCTGATTTTTCTTCAACTAGAAACTACCACAAAGACTATGCAATTAGGTCCAGAGAAGGACAAGTATGGAGGAAGTGATGCCAAGGATAACTGCATATGTTATTAAAGCGAGAAAGGATGACACAGGTATATATTCCTCAGCGTTCCTTCAGCCAAATCCTCCCACGAAAACAACCTACGAAACAACAGAGGGGTGTAGGCGCTGCCACTTGCTATGTGATTTTGGCTAATCTCAGACTGATCTGTAAAAATATGGTTAATGTTTATAACGCTTTGCTATGATAATTAAAGAAGATAATGAATGTGAAAGTACCTATCAAGAGTGCCCACAAACATAGTTGAGGCAGAATAAATATGCATTTCCTTATTTCTCTTATTTTAATTATCGCCTGACACATTCATTCATGTGCCAAGAATGTCATTTCATAGGCAGAGGCTTCCCAAGACCTGATGACCTACCTCCCTGTAATTAGGGTTCCTCCTCTGTTCAAAGTCAAGTATTGCTTTTATATCCATGAGTCTGTCTCCTGTGCCTCCCTGCTTCTACCCAGCAGGCTCTCCTCTTGACCCCCTCCTTAGAGGGCTGTTTTAGAATACATCTGACTTCAGTGACACTTCCTCACTGGCTGGACAACTTTTTCCCCTACTCGTCGACACTGCACACAGAAACACCTGAGCACCAGGACAGCATGTGACTTGCCTCTACGTGAATACCACACACAAGGCCTAAGCCTACCGTATCTTATCTAGCTAGTGAATGTGTAACAAGTACAGGCGTTAGGAATCAGAATAATTTGGTGGGTAGAACACTAGACTTGCAGTCAAAAGTCCTAAGTTCAAATCCTTAATCTAACACAACACAGCTGTGACCATCAGACTCAAAGCACTCATCTTTGAAGTGGCGATAATAAGACCCACTGAGTCACGTAGATGCTCATCCTCAAAATGCAGGGGATTAAATGCTTCAATACTCATTCTATCCTCAGGAGGGAGGAGTACTGAAAGGGGAGGGGGGGCGCTTAAAAAAAAAGAGATCTTTCAGGACATAATTGGGGTGCGCAGAGTCAATGCAGTGTAAGTGGGACAGAATGCAAGAAAATGAACTCTGGCCTGCAGAATTGCCTTTTCCTACCCCTTCCCTTTGGCTGATTCTACTGGATCTGTCTTCCTCAAGGGACCAACTGAGCCAGGGGACCCTGCCTGCTCCATGGGAAAGCAGGAGCTGGGGGGGACAAGAGTGTGGAAGTAAGCCCAGAAGGCTGAGGTCTGATTAGCTCTAAAGACTCTCATAGTATAGATGAGAATGACTCCTGTCCATTAAACTTGCTTCCTCCTCCCATTGTTGGGAGCAGTAAGACCCAAAGGGACAAAATCCATGTTCGGGCTTAGGAGAAAAAGGAACAGAAATGGGAAAGCTCAAGCCACCCTTGGGTAGAGGCAAAAGAAACACCTGAAGGTCACATGAGGCCCAGCTTGGCTAAAGGAAGGAAAAAGACAGACCAGGCCTGGGTGACCTCGACAGAAATAAAAAGCGGATTTTTAGCACAAGTATCCTCAGTGACAATGGGAGTGGGAGTGTCACAACAGTTGGTAAATCAAAGGGCTAGGGATTTGGAGATCTGGCTATTTTTTAATGCATTTTTAAAAATTTATCATTTCAACCATTTTTCAGTGTATAGTTCAATAGTGTTAACAGCATATCCATATTACTGTGGGAAGATCTTCAGAACTTTTTCACCTTGAAACACTATAACCACTGACCAACTACTCCCCTGCCCCGCCTCGAAGTTCTTAGGAACCACCGTTCTACTTTCTGTTTCTATGAATTTGACTACCGGTACTTTATCTCAGATTCTGGCTGTTTTCACACCTGGGCCACAACACCTAACTTGTATTGTTTGGCACACCTGGGTAAGCACGTACAGGGGAGAGACTGTGTAGTGCAGGTTCACCCAGGGAACAATGGGAAAGACAAGCAGGATGACAGGAGCCTTGACACCAGGTCTGTGGCCCAGAAGGCCTCCCCAACAGCAGAGGAACAGGGGCAGGCAGGAGGGCTGGAATCACCACAGTACTCGTGAAATGAAAGCCAAACAGAAGAACAGAGGGTTCTCCAGATGGGACAAGGATGCTTCTGCTGCCTTTAGAGCTAAGGAAGGTTGTCCCAGGTCCAGGGAACTCAAAAGCCAGGAAGAGGCAAGACTTTATAAGGAGATATTCTTCCTCAGTGAGCCCCAAAGGGCACAGGCTTGGAAAAAACTTCCGGACGGCTTTCGTTTAGAAATACTTGAAGGGGATTCTCCATGTAGGAATAAGCATGAAGAGGAAAACTTACCACAATGCCAGGAGTCAAAACCCCCAAAGACCTTTGAGAAGAAGAGGCACAGCCAGGGCCCACAGTGGCGAAAGGGCTACAGAAGCCTGAGGATCCAGCTGGTTTGGAGAAATGCAGAGAGAAAAGCAGGAGGTTTGTATTGTGGAGAACGTAGGATCACAAATTTTTTTAAGAACTGGCTATTATAAATGTGGGGTCCCTGCTCAGAAGACAGGATAGACCTATTTATATTTGAGATTTACGTAAATATACGGGATTCAAGGCATGGGGTGGGGGGGACAAAGAGGGCACAAGAACACCTGAGAAACCCTGGAAAGGAACCAGATAGTCTGCTCAACTTTGCTCCCAGATGCCATCATGACTAGCCTCCTGCTGGGAACATAGCCAAACTGAGTTTTAGGTTCCCAGGTACTAGACACTGGACAACTGACTCGGGTTGGCTAAAATCCTAGATTTTAAATCAGTACTGTTTTTCTCACTTATTTTTCAGTCAAGAGAAGTATGAGGGAGCAGAGACTAGAGTCAAGGTCATAACCTGCTAGCAAGGTCATACACATACTAGCTGTGTGACCTTCACCAAAGAGGTTAAGAATGGAGTTAATGGAAATAATAAAGGCACCTGACCTCATAAGATACCCTTAGAAAGTAATTTTATGGTTAAATAAGTTAATGCATGAGAAGTACTTAAAATAGTGCCTGAAAAATTTTAAGGGTTCAACTAAGATTATCGTTATTTTATTTATTCCATTTACTTATCTCCTCCTCTTGCTCAATTCAATAACTGCAAAGAGCTTTGGGGAATATCACTTTTCCTTAGGATGTTTGATAACATATTAAGGGGATTAGGCATCAAAATGCTGTCTGCCATGTTGACATTTGAATGGGACATTCAAATTTGTGAATCTGGAGATGGTATTAAATTATTGTGTGTTCATATAGCTCCCTGGGACCTTGAGAGGACGGGAATATGTGAATGACAAGAGGTTTGAATTGTCCCTTTGCTAATAGCTATCTGAAATAGCCATATCATTTTAGTAGAAATCACTCACACAAGAAATAGAATCTTACAATTACCCTGAGTAACCATGCAATGTCAGAGACTAAATAAAATAGGAAGAAAATGGAAAAGTGAAAATGTTTTAAAATAAGTAGATTTTAGTTTCTCTATGGGAACAAAGGGTTGACCTAGAATGAAAGCTATTAACAGGATACACTTTAAAGGGCAGGAATACATTTGGAGAAACTTCATATGGATGTGATATGGGGCCAGGATGTTTCTTCTTTACTAAACTACACATGCCAATCATGGTGCCTGCTAATCTGCAAACCCTACTAATGGGAATTGCCTCAGCTTTTCGGGTAGGCCCAGCTGCCATGTTCCACATGACCGCTCCTCATCTCTACAACTTATGAGATCTGGCCCAAGAGCTTAACCGTCACCTCTGATGTGGCTTGCAACAATAATAAAAGCAACTGAGTCAGATTCCCAAT
Organism: Craseonycteris thonglongyai; assembly: GCA_004027555.1. NCBI lineage: Eukaryota > Metazoa > Chordata > Mammalia > Chiroptera > Craseonycteridae > Craseonycteris > Craseonycteris thonglongyai. The sequence continues at coordinate 20,963 of PVKE010001038.1, forward strand.
ACTTAAAATGAAGTCAATAGCTGTGAGAGATGAAGCTGAAAGGTTATGTAAAAGAACTGGAGAGATCATGAGTGACCACAGCAAACCAAAGTCATGAGGACACAGAATCTCTAAGGTAAAGAAAAGACAGACAGAGATGCCCGGAGAAATCCCCTGGTTCATGGGAAAGATTGTGCTGGGATCTCTGAGCTGCCTTAGTTCCCCAGTGTTCTGGTCCATGGGCATCCTTATAATTTACCATATCCTGTTTCTTAAAATGGTCTGAATTAGTTTCTCTGCTCCTTGTAACAAAAATTCGCTGAATATTACTTCAATTCTGCTGAGGATGGAGTTTTCCTAGGAGGCAGCTTGGTGCCTCCAATGAGCAGATTCCCAGCAAGTCCACCCAGCAGACATGCCTAGACATCCCAGGAGAGCAGGGCTGTCATCCTTTAAGCAATCTCAGCATAGTGCCTGGGCACTAAGAGCATCTCAAGGGCTGATGAACATGTTTGAGATATGAAAAAATACTGGATGCAAAATAAGGAAAAAAAACCATACACAAAATCAAAGGAATAAATGTCTGTTTACAACTAATTAAATGAAGTTTAGGTCAATTTTGCATAAGCTCATTTCATGTGGGACACAGGTACATTTTTAATGTCTGATATATGACATGGTAAAGGCCCCCAGAGATAGAGTGCTGGGATCTTCGAAGGTCTGCAAACCAGTCCCGCAGAAGTGGACATGTCTGAGCTTAAGCTAGTCTGTCTACCCTACCCCTTGTATAAGTTTAACCTTAAATTTTATGCTTTACCACTCAAAACTGAGCAGTCTGACGTTAGAAATGAACTCCCACTACCCAAATTTAAATATATTATTTCTAATACTGAGTTTCTTTTCTTGTCTTAACTTAAATAAATGAAGTCAAACAACTATTAGTCATCCTATTCATTTTGTGAAAAAGAAAAATGTTATTCATGATTGCAAACTGTCTTGTACATTTAAAGGATTTAAGAAACTTTAACATCTATCAAAATAATAAATCCAATGTTGGTCACATTTATTCTTCTTCCTTGTGCAAGAGCTCCCTCAAATGTCATAAACAGACCTAAATATTCTCTTCCATTTGGTCAGATTCTCAATCTGAGAAAAACAGGAGGTGGTACAGATACTATACAAAATTTAAATCTTATACCTTATATCTTTTAAAAAATGACAAATATAATTCTCTTTCTGTTGTCACTGTTTATTGTGGTTTGATGCACACAGACACGTTCTCCATCTGTCCTCTGGAGTGTCTCCTGAGCTGTCTAGCCATGACCAACTCACTCTTCTCTCACTGCTGGATGGACTTCCCCAGACATCTACACCTTCTGTTTCTACCTCCTTCTACACACCACTCCCTCTTCTACACCTCAGACACGCCCCAACCCACTACACCACTCTGCAAAACTGCTCTCAAAGTCATGATCTCCTCCTTGTCAAATCTCAAGGCAGGTTCTCACCTTTTACTCTTTGACTCCCAGTTTACACGTCTCCTTGGTTCTCAATTCCCTGCATTTTCTCACCTCTCCTCTGGCCCCTCTGGTCATCAATTATCTCTCTTATTCCTACTTCCTAAACACAAATGTCCTCTAAATGTATGTCCTGACTCCATTTTTTAGCTCAACCACCTGCCTGGCTTGAATGAGAACCATGTCCATAGTGATTAATTCCACATTCTCTTATACCCAAGTCTTGTTTTCTTACCTATATTTCTACCTACCTACAGGAATATTTCTCCATCATCCATAGTAAACTGAAAATCACTAATTCACCATATTCCAAGTCCCTAAAAAAGCAACGTCTTCCCTCAACAACTATACCAGGTTAAAAACTTTAAAGCCAACTCTCCTCCTCCCCCAACCCTGCACTTCTTCCAACTTTGTTTTCTCTCTGCCTGTTTTTCCCCTTCAGCATTTAAACACAATGCAGAGTCTCTTCTATCTTAAGAAAAAGCATCAATCAATCCTATCCCTCTCTAATTGTCATACACTCTGTGTCTCTCTCCCGTTTTCCCCATCCAGGTTTCATTTTCCAAATTTCTACCAGTTCACTTCCAATTCATTCCTCAACCCACCATCACACCACTGAAGTTCCTCCTGGCCACACCCAAGGGCATTTGTCATTCTTCCGTAGTGGACACCACCCACCACACTCCTTCGGCTCCGTTTTGTGACTTCACTGCTTCTGGGTTCTGCTCTTGCTACAAAAACCCTTATTCTCAGTCTGCTTGGAGAGCTCCTGCTCCTCCATAAATACTCACTAGTGTTCCCATGGGTTCCACTCTGGCTCTCCTCTGTTCCCGAACAGCATCCACACCACTTTCAACCATCTAGTCCACCGGTTCTAGATGCTGTGTTAAAGAAAACCTTTCACAGGAGCCTGTGTTTTACTGTTCATAATGCCTCCAGAGGGCACTCAAAACACTTGCTCAGAAACCCTAATGGATATTTACATGAAGGTATTAAAACTTGAAATAAACTTCACAGTAGATTACTTACTACCTCTATCTAGTGAGCAATCACCACAAAGATTTGTACAACCTGTTTTTTGCAGGTTCCTTGATTCTAGCAGTGAGTCTGGGAGCCAATCGGTCCCAATCCCATCATAACATGGAGGTGTAGTAGTAAGTCACTGAATACTGGTTAACTGAGAAACCTGACTTATGTTTGCTAGCCAATGCCAAGTGCTTTGAAGCTGTGAAGCACTCTTAAATCCTATGAAGCTTAGTTCTACACATTTGAACTGCACATCTAAAAATAATTTTGAAGGTCAGAGAGACATAACGGAATTTATGCTACAGAAGAAAAGGGGTTCAGATTATTTGCATGAATCACTTTGTCTTTTACCTAAGAGGCAGAATTTATAATCTTTGGGATAGAGGTTTGCTCTGGCTACAAGAGCTTCTTCACAAGACCTGCCATAATACATGGGAGGCACTGCAAAATAAGATGTGGAAATAAGCTATGATTATTTTATGAACTTGCAGGGGTATGAAAAATAGATGACCTCTAGAATAGCTTTACTGAATTTCTTATATCAGGTGACATAAGACACTGCATATTCCAGTTAGAATAAGGCATCGAATGTTTTACTATTAGGAAGCAACATAAAATTACCACTTTTTTAAATTAAATTTTGAGGCTTCTGTGACACCTCCAAAGTTAAAGTTCACTTTTTAAAAATCTTTCTTCTTCTGATCTTCTTCCAAGATACAAATGAGTATCTTCCATAGCCACTGGGTAGCCATCTTGTGATTCTTCCACAGGGTTTAGCTGTTGTACTACTTTAAAACAAGACTAAATGACCTCAACTGGCCAAACTCCTAGTTCCCTTTAATCACATCTCTGAACCACAGAAAACTAGTGGTCCTGCCCATTACTGAAACTTCCTCCTCAGGTGCCAGGACACCACTGTCTCAAGCATGCCCTCACCTGCACTCAGCCCCAGCCAGCCGCCAGGCTCAGGCACACTGCTAGGCTAATCACCTGCTCCTGTGGGCCCTGCAATAGTGAACCAAATGGTTCAAAGCTAAACCAATCAGATTCTCTTCCTTGAGAGTTTAAATGGGGAATTGGAAAGACTGTCTACAAAGTGAGCTGAAACCTGCTTATGATCCACTTTCCTCCCTCTCACAAAGTCCCTCCTGTAACTATCTACCCATTCCACCCACCCTGTCTCAGTGGTAACTCAGACCACCATCATCTTCCCCTGGAATATCCAGTCTTGCCTCCCTCTAATCCAGGCATGTCCAACCTGCGTCCCAGGATGGCTTTGAATGTGGCCAACACAAATTCTTAAAACGTGAGGTTTTTTTTTTTTGCAACCCATGTTTTTAGCTCATCAGTTATCGTTAGTTTTAATGTATTTTGTGTGGTCCAAGACAATTCTTCCAGTGTGGCCCAGGGAAGCCAAAAGGTTGGACACCACTGCTCTAATCCATCATCCACTCTGATGTCGTATTTCTTATATGCAAAATGGGTTATTATTACCTTGCTTAAAATTATTCAATGGGTTTCATTAACTTCCAGTGTAATTTCCAAATTTGCTCAGATGGCTTTTAAACCCTAAACAAGGTTGTTAGCTCTTATCTACCTCTCTTAGATCATCTCTCTCCACCACCCCACACCCCAATTCTAGTTCCAGCCAAACCAAACTTCTCCAAACTTCCCAGGTCTTGTCTGCCCCTAGGGTTCAACCACTACCCTCCCCCTACACACACACCCCTCTTACCTCCAAGCCTTCACACTTGCTTATCCCCTGCTACCATCAGGCCTCACCTTAGACATCATTTACTCTAGGAAAGATCCCTGGCTTCCATCCTTACCTTCAAATTTGGACTAGGTATGATGTCTTTTTAGGTGCCCCCAGATCCCTTACGTGTCCTCTAACATCTCCCCTCTATCACACGTACTTGGCCTTGTTCACCAACCATATGCTACTAAACATCTACAGTACCTACTGCAGGTCTGCAGTAACACTTGGCAAGTGAATGAACCCACATCCCTTTACCATAACCTCTTTACCTCACCTGCACTGCACATAAAGAGGTACCACGAACTCCACTCTGCAGAACTCTTGTGGGCCCTGCCAAATAACCATGCTCTCGATGCTTCTCCCTTGGTCCAGCTGGCTACCTCTTGTTCATCCTAAAAGACTCAGTTACATGTAACTTGCTCTGTGTTAGAAACACAGCAAGTTGACAACAAAGAAGTCAAACTAGTAAATCCTATGGCCCATATTTGTTTTAAGTCTCTGCATTTATTCTATAGGTGTAAAATTCAAAATGAAAATTATTTCTATTCTGCATATTGCTAGGAATTTTTCTCCAAATATTAGAAGCAATAAAATTCATTCAAACTTATTCCAAATGCACCACTCAAAAAATGTTTACATGTGTTTTTAGAGTACATTTTAGGGTATGCTTTAATATAATAGGGCAAATCTAGTTTAAAAAGTGTACATACCTATTAACCATACAGCAAACGTATGTCCTAGATACAATGTATTTTTTAAAACTAGATGTTCCAGTATAAATGTAATACATATAATATTGGAAAATACACAAAAGTAAATTTTTTAAATCATCCAACATTCTACCTCCCAAATTACACAATTTTTAAAGTTTTTGTCTAATTTTTTCCAGACATTTTTCTATCAGAGGTTTTGTCGATAGTTGTTAGGATTTTTAAGAATTTGAATCATGTTATGTATGCAATTCTATGCCCTGATTTTCTTCTACTTAACACTGTCATAAACATTTTAATACATTTTCTTCATAAACATTTTAATGCCTATATATTATCCAGTGGATGAGTCATAACCATTCTGCAAATCCACCATTAAAATTAATTCTACCATACACATCTTTTGTGTGTAAAGTTTCTCTCTGTATTTAACAATGCTCCTTGGATGGTTCCTACATGGCTGCTACATCAAAGAATATGAATCCTTTTAAGGCTCTTGATACATATGGCCAATGTAAAATAAGAGTGTGACACTGTTACCTAGTCCTCCTAAGTACTAGGCACTATAATTTTAGTCTAAATTTAGGCCTTTATTAAATTGATGTGAGAAATTGTGACATCTTTATTACAAAAGTAAATGCTCATTTAAAAAAAAACTGAAACAATGAAAAAGCATGTGAAATAAAAAATAAATAAATAAATTAGTCTCCCCTATGCTTTTCCCCTCAGTAGTCAGTCACATTTTCCATGTATCCTTCTAGACTTTTTCCTAATTTTATTTAGCGTGCACCACATATATGTGCATGTGATTATTCTGTGTTGGGTCTTACAAAAATAAAATTAAGCTTGCTTTTTTGGCTCAATAATATATTCTACACAATCATGTAGGCTATGTCAATACATACAAATCCACCTCTCTTTGTAAGAGCTATATAACATTCTATAGAATAGTGATACAAAAATTTATTTGTGGTTCTACAATGTTTCCTCATTGTAAGTGATGCTGTAATAGACTCTGCTCACACTAACTTAAGTCCTCTTATGAGAACATCATAGATTCCTTGACGTGTTTACCTACTAGATCAAAACACTCTAGTTTTTTAAAAACTTTTGATAGGTTCTGCCAAATTATCATCAGAAAAGGTCAAACAAGTTTTATGTTTCTAACCATTAGGGAGTAGTCTTTTTCTGTACATCCTTGGATACCTTTAAAATTTTTTCCTGACAGATACCCTGCCCCTGAAAAAAACAAAACAAAAACTAGTTTTCATTTTCATTTCCCCAATTACAAGGTTGAATTCCTGTTGCTTTGACACTTTCATTTCGTTTTCTGAGAATTATCCATATCCTCCGTTCATTAAATAATACAATTTAATGTGTCAGTTGTATTATTCGATCATTAGTGAGATTATACATCTTGCCAAATGTTTAATGTTATTTCTATCCAGTGAACTATCATCCCCTAATGACTTATGTGTGGATTTTCATAATTTTCTTCATTGCTCTGTATGCGTTCTCAGCATATTGAAGATATTAACTCTTCACTTATGTTTGTCACAAATGTTTTCCTACTTTGTGGTTTGGATTTTAATCCTAGGATTTTGTTTTTCCCTTTTTCTTAAAGAAGTCTTAAATTTTTATGCAATCTAATGCAGATTTTAATAACAGATTTGAGTGCCCATTGGTGCCAGGACCTGTACAGTGATATCTTGGAATCCAAACGCCCCAAAACTTGAACAACTTGGAATCTGAACAAAAAATCAAGCAAATTTTGCCTCGGAATCCGAATACTGCTTTAGAATCTGAACGCCAACACGTTGTTCGCATGGGATTTTTGACTGTATGGCCTGTAGCTTTATCCGAATGTCCACTTGTCTTGGAACTCAAACGTTCTGGAACTCAAACAGGGTTCTGGGATGGATTAAGTTTGAATTCCAAGGCATCACTGTCATCTTTCCCTCACAACACCTGCATGGGGGGTATTATTTTCCTCACTTAAGATTCCAGTTTGGGTATGTCTGATTGTAAAGTCTGCAATTCTCTTCACCTTAACATAAAGAACTCCTTTCTCCAGATGTTTAATATTTACTTCCATATTTTCTTTATGGTTTGGGGTGGGGTGGGGCATTCTTGATGATTTATCATTTATTACATTCCCAGTTTATTTTGGGGTGCTGAATAGGTTCCAGTTATGTGTGGTACAGACACTCTAAAGCTCGTACCACTGTTTTAAATGAATGGATCTTTATGTTTAAATGTCCCACCTCGTTACTCATAATTATTCTGTCCAGTTCGTCCCAAAATGGGCATCTCTATGTTTAAACATACCCAGTAATATGATCTGTCTTTCCATTTAGGACAGTCCTTCTAATCTTTCAGGTTATTTTATGGTCTCTTTCATATAGATCACATTTGTCTCGATAAGGCTATACTTAAGATGTTTTGTTTTCTGTTGCATTGTAATCAGGGCCTGTTCTTGTTTTCCCGTTTTTGGTATTCAGGAAGCTATGAATTTCATATATGCATTATGTACCCAGTCACTTCCTTAATTTTTTTGTGTTTTTTATTATTCTCATTTTTGTAGCCAACAGTATCTACAAATATTTATTTTCATTTTAGATCCTCACCTCATTATTTCAGGTATTACTGTTTTAACAAAACTTAATGAAAACCATGTTAAATAACATCCCAATTTTTAATTTGACTTACACTTTTCTGTTAATTTATAAAGTGTGGACAATTAGTTTAGCTATTTGTGTGGGAGTTTTTGTGTTTTTTATACTAAATAAGTGCTGTTTTAATACCACTTTTTAAAAATAAGAAATGAGAATTTTTAAAAATCAAATATGTACTTTGACCTCAGTTTAGTTGGTAGCTTGAATTCAATGTAAACTCCGAGGAAAAGACCCTCTCTTCTAGATAAACCTCTGAAATGGCCTACCTGGTCTCCCCTACTTACACTCTCCACCCCGACACCCCCACATTCTGCATGTAGCAGCTAGAATGGTTGTTTAAAAATGCAAATCTGATTATGTCATTCCCTTGCTTAAAACCCAACTCTTACAATGGATTCCCATCTCACACAGGAAAAAATAACACATGCTCAAACTCCCCTACAAGACCTTACAAGATCTGGCCCCCTGCCTGGCCACAATTCCCCTTCATCCACCATAATCTATCTACAAGTCATCCTTTCCATTCCTGGAATGGACAAAGCTTTTCCCCTTCCAGGACCTTCCTACACGTTGTTCCCCTGCCTGGAAATTACCCCCCACTACATTCTACATTAACACCTACTCACTCTTCAGCTCTCAGCTTAAGTCTTATTTTTGCAAAAAAAAAAAACCAGTCTTTCCTGGGCTCTCTCTCCACAATCTAAAATTTGGTGCCCTTTTAATAATTTCTTATAGCTGGTGTTGTTTAACTTCATATGAGAAACCAGTTTGTGATTATCCCTGTTGTGTGACTGTGTTTAATGTCTGATCCCCTCTATCCAGGGCAAGCTGATTTTGCTGACCACACTAAAAGCATTCGTATGTATGTGTCTGAATGAAAGAAAAACACCTACAAAGCTCCTAGTTGTATTCCGTAAGGAATACAATGATATCCATCACATCTTACAATGATATCCATCACATCATTCATTATTTAAACTGCTAAACTCTTTCTGATACAGTCTACAAATTCTGTAAGAATCCATTTTGCCTGAAGGATGTTAAGAGCCAAAATGACTCTGCCGCTGCCATTGGAAAACACACACAACTCCTGTCAGTAAGTGCTGAATTACGCGAGCTCTATGAAGTATTCACTTCATTGACACTTTATTCATAGTCCTAATTTATATGACTTGTTTTTAAGGCATGTAAAGCACTAGAAAAAAACGTGCTTTGTAAAATATTCTTTAAGAAGTTTAATGTATTAACAGTACTTGATAAAAATTAATTATGACAAAGTCATGAATTAAAAAAAGCATTCAGATGGGGAAGCTGGAATGGCTCAGTGGGTTAAGTGCTCACTTTGCAGCGCCGGGGACCGAGGATCGAATCCCAGCCCCGATCCGCGCGGACCCATATGCTGAACTGGGGAGTTCCCCCAGTTCAAGTCTCTGTGTCTCTGTATCTTTCTCTCTCTCTCTCTGTCAAAACCAATTAAAAATAAATAAATAAATAAATAAGTAAATAAAGCATTCAGAGTTGGCATTCTGAAGTATTCTGTAATACACAACTCTGGACAAAAAAAGAAAATGTAAATTATATTGCAAATAGAAAGTCCTTTGGATCGTAGAGGCTAATAAAACCAACATTTATATACCACTTTACAAAGCACTTTCACATACATCCTTTATCACTTAACTCCTGGAGTAAATAAAGCAGGTATTATCACCGTTACAAAAAAACAACTGAGGCTTAGATTAAGTGTCCTCTCCAAGGTCACAGGATTTGAAGGTAGTAGAGTCATAATGATAATGGGGGAGGAGCTGAGGCTCCGGCATGTAAGTTCTTAACCACAGAGAACTTACATCATACATGTGTGGTCTCTATGCTCCCTTCACTAAAAATTTCACCAAAGAACCACTACCAAAACAGCTGTTTTAAATATAAAATTTAACTTCATATTTAACTGCCATCAGTTGGGGAAACAGCTAAATAAACTATGGTCTACCCAAACTATGGAACATGAGGCAGCATTTCTTCAAAATGGGTTAACACATTATATGTTAAAATTGAAAGAGTACACCAGTACTTGTTAAAACAAAGGTAATGCACTGCAGTGCACACACACGTATAAGTATTTTTAAATATCTAGAATGAAACACACCAAGTATAATAGTTGTTACCTTAGGAGGCAGGGATTGGTAGTCAAAAGACTTTAGCCATCTCTGTGATATTTTAATTTTAATTATTACTTTACTAATTTTACATTAATGTAAAATTTTTGAACAAGTTTATTTTTCTGCTCTAAAAAGCTACGTATCAGGCCCCCCCCTCTATAAAAGACAAAATACAGAAACAAAAAGTTTGATCCTGTTAAAAAACAATAAACTATCACAAAACGTTCCTTTAAACAAGCAGTAGCTTAGAATTTTTCGTTCTAATACGCAGTCGTCCCCTTTGTTGCAGGAAGACAACCAATACGCAAACTATCAACTGGAAGAGTACAGATCAGGCTCCTCCTAGTGATTTACGGTAGTTAAGAGTTCGGCCAGGAGGGTTTCACAAAGGAGCCGAGTTTTGAGGGAAACGAGAGGTGACTTGGCAGAGAGATGAGGGAAGAGTAATCCAGATGGGAAAATGTCTGGGAGGTGGGCATACTGAGTTAATCAGAAGCAGGGGACAGGAAGAAAAGTGAAGTAAAGTCCTGAAAGAGAAGAGAGGATTCCTTTGGATGTGGGAGTTGAGAGGGAGCTCGACGGCGCTGCCATCCACTTTACCTGGGTGAGAATCCGGCCCCTGTTGTGGTCAAACAATGGAGGCGTCCAGCGGCAGCAGCGTTCGGCGCGGGGTGCGCGAAGGTTCCCTCATCACCTGAGTGGGATGCTCGTCGGGCTCGGCTGGGACGCGAGGCGCTCTAAAAAAACAAACACACACACACACAACATCGCACGATGCAGCGAGGCTTTGCCGCCGCGCCACCCGGCTACCGGCTCCCACGGCGCGGCCATTACCGCCTCTCCCGGGACCCGCCTGGAAAGGCTCCAAGGCGCGGCTTCACGGGCTTCTAAAGCTGTTTTGCTCCCCTCTCCCCTTGGCTGCAACAACAATGGGAGCCCGGCTGCGGAGTCCGGCTCCCACAGGGCTTCGCCCGGCCTCGCCCCTGCCGCTGCCCAGCCTGCGCCGCGCACCCGGCCGCCATCTGTGACCCCCCGCTCCCAAGCTCTCCACTCCCGGCACTGCGGGGCCCACGCCGGCGCGCCGAGGCCCGCGCCCAGCCTGCCTTCCGCGGGGCCGGCCCAGTGGCCGCCGGGCCGCCCGGCCGCGCGGGGGCTGCTCTGACCTTCCCCACCGCTGCCCAGGGGGCCAGCCCCGGCTCGAGGCCCATCTGAAGTGATGGTTGTTTTTCTTTTCTTTTAATCCACTCATGCTCTTTCCCACCCGAAGCCCGCTCCCCTTCCCCCCGCGCGTGCCCGCCTCGGTCCAGAAAAGAATGAAAAGACACTACAGCCCGGTCGCCCTACAACTCACTCCAAGTGAGGGGGTTGAGGCGCCCCCAGGCCACGCGGGCTTCGCGCACCCACCCTCCCTCTCTCGCTCTCTCTCTCCTCCAGGGACACCTCACAGGTGCGCCTCCGAGCTGCGCGCGCGCGCTCCGCACGCCCAGACGCCTCCGGGGGACAGCGCGCGTGCGCACGCACGAGGCCGGCGCGCCCCGGGGGGGTGCGGAGAGACCGCACGCATGCGCGCCACGCGGGCCCCGCCCCTCGGCTGCCCGAGCGCGCACCCCCAGCCCCCGCGGGCCCGGCGCGCGCGCTCCCTCGCGCCAGCCTCGCTCCTCCTTCCTCCGCCCGCGTTACCCAGGGCAACCGCAGTGCGGCCGCACCTGAGCGCCCTGTGCGCCTGCGTCCCACTGGCCGACCCTCTCTCTCTCTCGCTCCCTGCGGCCTGTCCCCCCTGCCCCGTCACAGCTGCGGGGAGGCGTCGCCCCCTCCCCGTGAAGTGAGTATCGATCGGCCTCCCCCGCCTCCCTCCGCAGACACAGACCCGCCGGCGTCCGGGCCGCGCCGCCCTGGCCCCCGGCTCCCGGCGTGCACCACGGCGAGCGCTCGGGTGGGAGCCGGCGCGATGCGCGAGGCGGGCAGCGCCCGCTGACCTCCCTCGGTGGCCGGGCCAGGGCCGGGGCGACGCCGTGAGAGCCGGCCCCGCCCGCCGCGCCGCCCCGCCCATGGGCCGCCGGCCCCCGCTGCCGCCTGCCGGGAGCACCGCGCCGAGGGCGGGAGCCGCCTGAAGAACCGCGACGGCTGCGCCCGCAGGTGAGGCGGGGCCCGAGGTGTGGCCGAGTGCAGCCCGGCTCACCTGGCGGCCCCTGCGGGGAGGCTCTGCGGGCGGCGGGGGCACCTGTCGGAACAGGGATTCGTGGACGTGATGCGTTAAGCCCTCGCTGCCAGGGGAGGGTGTCCCCCCGTCCCCAACCACCGCCACTCCTCCAGGGCTCAGGGGGTAGGGAAGGGTGTCCCCTTGCGGAAACAACTCGGGGGGTTGGGAACGAGGCGCTGGAAGAGCAAAAGTGGGGTGCAGCCACCCCCGCGCCGGCTGCCGCGGGGTCTTGCAGCCCGTCCTGCGTAGGGGGATGCCCTTGCCAGGGCGCCATTCCCGCATCGCGCACCCAAGCCCCCTCTGATGGAGCAGGAGAGGCCAGCCAGGGGCTGCCCCTGCGAGCCCCGGGGTGGGACCGTAGGACGAGGGATCCGCATTGCAGGTGCACCCGGCGCGCCCGACGGCCTGGCCTCGCTGCGCTGTGGGGAGGAGGCCGTCTAAACCCGCACCGCCTTTTTAAAACGCGTTTTTACCACCCTGCGGACGCTAGAGACCTTCCCTGATACGTGTCATTATCTCCTCGTCCTGAGACCCTTTTACGTAAGTACTCTTACCTTACAGACCTTTTCAGAAGCTTTGATAAGGGCTTTAAGTTTACCCTAAAGAACTGTTTGCTTGTGATTCATGCAATTGAGCATAATGCTAATATGCAGCAGAGCCTCGGGCGTGGCAGCAGAGCTGCCCTGGGCTGCAGGGAGTTAGTCTTATACAGCGAATATAGGCCTAAACCTGTTTTAACTGTAAAATTAGGGGGTCGTCATATACGCCCGGTCGTCTTATACGCCGGAAAATACGGTACTCTAGTTTATCTAACTTAACCCGTTTGAATGCTTACCTGTATTGTTTAATTTCACGCTTTGTAATGAAAATGAGATGGCCTAAGAGGAAATACCGTGCTCTGTAATTTAGGTTGCAGCAGCCGGTTTTATAACAAAATACAAGGCACCAGGCTGTAGTACTTGAACGTGTCACCCATTTCCAGAGACCTACCTGTAAGAGTGTGAAAGCTAGAATTGCCGTTTTATTGAAGTCTTTTAAGTTTAAAATGTATTTAAAGAGCATTACTATTGTTTTATTAAAATTTTTTTTTTTTGCACAGTCAAGAACTCGCCTGCATTTTCTTGCCATTGAATTATAAGGAAAAACATGCTACATTTAAAGTGATTTTTACCTCCAAGGATGTTTTGAATTTATGTGGTTTTTTTGGCTAAATGTTCATCTTATGTGAGATATTTTCGAAAGAAGCATTTAAGGCTTGGATATGTGTATGTATGTGTGTGTTTCTACATATGCATACACAAAACCTTAAAATAAATTAGTTTTCATTATTCCTGTGCATTGTTATAATTACTCAGTAAATTTAGTTCAGGTATATTTAAAATCTTAAGTACAGAACAATTATTTGTATCCTAATTTTATTGTAGCACATGTAAATACATCAGTCTAACACAGGTTTCTTAGAAATTAGATATTTTTACTGTTGTTTTTTTTAAAACGAATCTTTTTACTTACAATAGATCATTCGTTTGGGTTCTTAATTCCATCTGTTAATGCTTTGGATAAATTCATTTTATTTCAAGATTACTTAATTGGTAGAGTGCATTTGTAACAATACTGGTGTTAATAACAGTGTTGATACTTTAAGAAAGTTGTTTTTATATTAAGCATTTTCTCATATTTCTCGCAAGAAAAGACATGGGCCTCTTTTCTTCCATCTAGAACAAGGAAGAAACGTTCCTAATTCATAGTGGGCACATATGTTTATTAACTAAGATTAATTTTATCTGCTACATTGAGTACCCCTAAGGGCATCCAGTAGGTGCTTTTATGTGCTTCACACACTGAGGGTGCAGTAAAGGCTTGACTCAGATTGACATTCCAGACTAGTTAGGTAGGTGCTTGTAATGACACCCATTTTCACACCTGCAGCTTTGATGTTAAAACCTGCAGAAAGGTTTGAACAGGGAAATGATTGTGTCCTATTTGTCTTACCGTAATACATTTAGGGTCTGCCATGCAGCAAAGGGGTTCTATGTAGTTAGAGTAATTTCCGAGTACGGAAGACGACAAATAGTGCTTACAGGAAGACAGATTTCACTTTGACATAAAAGCAAAAAAAAAAATGTTGCTTATGAGAGCCTCCAGCTACAAGAAGGGGCTGTTTTTCCCTGGTGGAGTTTCCAGATAAGCCGGTTCCCCGAAGGGCCGAGATGGCCACTAGTCACCATCACCCCAGCTGTGTGGGGGTTCTCTGAAGGGGCGCCTTGCGGCTTCAGTGGAACGTTGGAGGGCCTTGTGCTGCGTTTTCATTTCCTAGGCCAGCTTCTACCGTTGTGGGCAAAACCGCAGCCCCACACACCTGCCTACCTGGTTTTCACTGGGGTAGAGGCCAGCCTGGGAGCAGGGAGGATTCTAATCCTACTTTGCATTGGCATGGGGCTTTACAGGTAATAAAGCACTCTCACATGCAATGTGTTGTTTAGAAGGACTCTTTAATGATCCATGATTTGTGGCTTTTATTTTCTATAATAAACCTTTAATCAAGAGGAAAATTACCTTTTGCTCTGAAGGCAAACAGAGGAGTCTTTTTTAAAAACCTCCCTTTAAAAATGGAATGATGTCAGTCATTCTTTTGATAATCAGCAGGTTGTAAAGGTGAATAGATTTTTTTTCCTTAGCTGAAATTATTTTTTAAAAGATCCTAAGAGTGGGTTCTTGTGCTTGCTCTGCATTTTGGTTTCTGTTTATTTCATTACTCAAACATGACTCAACTTTTACAGCAGAACATGCAGTCGTAGCCACCCACAGTAAGTGGCACTGGACTTTTTTTTTGTTTTTGTTTTTTTCTTTTCAGTATGTCTGCATTGTGTTTAAATAGGTGTTGGTAGCTGAAGGTAAAACAAAGCTGGGAGAAGTTGCATTAGTGTACTGAAGAGATTGGTGAATTGGAGCTTTGTGTTAGAAGAGATAGATGTGTCCTATTTGTGCTAAGCCAATCTTGGGAATGATGATTTATCAACAATAGGACTGATGATTCATCCATTATAAGAGGTTAGTGATTGACTGTCAGTCATAATGCATGACCTAAGTGGATCAATGGGGTTAGGACTGAGGTCAAGGAGCTGAGCAGTTTGCTATGAACAGCAGAGCACCCAGTAAATAAATTAAATGCTTTTGCATGTGCTTTAATGGGAACATAATGGTCATGGGGCCAGTTGACTTAAACTAGCATCTGACCTCCCCAGTTTAGGAAGAAGTTGCATGCACTTAATTTTTTAAAACCCTTTTAAAAATTCTCTCTTTTGCTCTTTGGCAGATGAGTTTGTCTCATACCTTTGTGCTTGTTGTCCACCAGCTCAGTTTGGGTGTGGTCATTTCAATTAGACAGAGTATAATGATACTCATTAATAGGGAAAATGTGCAACTTTAAGGAAAGCAGTGTTTTAATAATACTGGGAATTATAATTTATATGTAGCAGCAATGAATAAGCAATGCTACGCAAGAAAGTGAGCTCAAAATGATGCCTTGTAAGCCCACCTACCTGTTGTAACTAAGAAAGCCACAGGGTGCATTTAGAAATATGTTGGGAACTCTCAGACTTAGTTTAAATAAGAAATACATAATTATTTATACTTTATACATGAAGGAAAAAGTTAAGAATATCAAGTTCTTCTGGCCAACCAAAAAATGAAAACCTTACAAATATTTCCTTCAGGGGAAAAAAAAAAATCACAAGTGCTACTGTAACTATTAAAACCAGGACAAATTTTCAAGTAAGGCAGCCAATTAGCAAGTAGCCTTCTTAGAGGTTGAAGTTCCTCACCACAGTCTCTGAAGGCATTGCACAGATGTCTTAAAAGGCTTCTTTGTTAACAGTCAGAAAACGTGAGTTTATATTTTTATGCAAGTCTTCACACAGGGGAGCAGACTCTAAGATCGATATTTTCGTGATCATTCCTGTTTACTACTTTATCAGAAATTACTTTAATGAAGCAAGATTTTATGTCAAATCTTCTGTAGCTGTAAGGGAAGAGGGAATGTTTCCTCCTTTTTTCCTAAGATTTTTTCTACTGGCCAAATTCTCATGACTGAGCAGTGAAATTTCATTGGTTAGCACAAAAGAGCAAGCCTGAGATGCTTAAGGCTTACACTAGGGAGAGAAAAAAAAAGGCAGAAGAACCCTTTGAATAAGTGAGTTTGAGGCATATAACATTGCTGCTGCAACTTTTCTCTTTGGTGCCTCTTTGGCAACACTTACGATTTTAAATTTAGGTCTGCAGAAGATTTGTTACCTTTACTCTTCACATGTCCTTCCCAACGTATTTCTAAATGCACCCTGTGGCCTTCTTAGTTACTGTACAGAGTAGGTGGGCTTATGAGGCATCCTTTTGAGCCCACTTTCTTGTGTAGCATTGTTTACGCATTGCTGCTACATGTAAATCATAATTTCCAACATTATTACAACACTGCTCTCCTTAGAGTTGCACGTTTTGCCTACAAATGAGTCATTGTACTCTGAAAAGGCCAACTCTGGTGTAACGTGGGAATGAAAACAGCGACTCCCAAGTTGCATCCATCGCTGTCATGGCATAGTAATCCAGGGATGGCCCATTTTTCCATTGCTTTCCAGTCTGATAGTCTAATGGTGAACCAGGGTAGGGGTTAGGCCCATGCCATACCCCAAACCCTGAGGCTCTTTGAACCCTGCACTCTCCGTGGTCACATTCATCAACCCCGCTGAACGGCACCACTATTTTTCCTCCCTCGGTGGCTTGAGGCATGTGGGAGCAGATCCAGTTTTTAGAAATATTTGTCTTGTACATTGATAAGAAAATTAAGAAAGGTATTTTTACTTTTATGTTCCCACAGACAAGAATATAGCAGGGTTCATAGGAGTAGCCTATCCTTTCAAGGAGGGGCCGATCTTTGTTTTCCACAGTAAATTGTCTATCTTTTGGTTCAGTCCCAGTGAGCAGACCAGAAAGTTCCCCGGGGACAGAGCAGCCCCTCTCAGCTCACTGACACAGTGGCACTGGGTTGGGCGAGGGGGAGCCAGGTTCTTCTGACAGGGAGAAAGGGCATGCAGCCCTCAGCCTGCATGCTGTGTGATGGGTTGAGTGAAGGATTCGACCCCATCGGGAATGCGGTTGAGTCAATTTTTGACTGAAAGGTTTATCGCTATAATAAGGCTGTGGTGTTAGGACCTGGTTCAGAGATGGGCAAAGACAGGATTTCAGGGAGAGACAAAATAAAAATCTGCGTCAGAACAAATAAAGCCAGAGGTGAGGTCTTCTTGGAGACACGTGAGTTGAGTTGGTACTGTTTGGAGGTGCTCTCGTGTCTCACCCGTGGTTGTAGGGTGGCACTCAGAGCCATTTTGGATGATTCTTGGCTAATTCTAGAATGCTGCATTGAATTCTACCCGCCGGCAGGCCATGGTCAGAGTGAAGTGCCCTTCCAAGGAGGCTCCGGTGCCCCAGGACCTTACTGTACAGGTTTCCATCACGAGTCTGAACTCAGTTGGAAAACAGGTCAGCCGTCCCTGGACCTTAAAGGAAACCTGAGTGAAGCAAGAAGTTGTTAAGCAGGGGAGGCCACTGCCTTCCTCCCGGAGTTGCTGTGCTACTGTGAGGGCTGAGGGCGAAGGGGCCCCAGCCTTTGGAAACAGGCTTGCATTTAGCACTTATATACTTAGGCAAGTGTCTTGCTCCTCTGGGCCTTAGTTCCTTAAAAAATGAGTGTAATCATACCTATTGCATTATTGTTTCAAGAAATAAGTAATTATCTAGGAACCTGACTGATAGACACTTGGTAATAAGAAGCATAATTGCTCTTTTTATGAATAATTTCCAGCTCTTCACAATTAAAAAAAAAAAAATGCCTTTGAGTATTTTCTTGTCCAGATGCCTTAGACTGGCCCAGCAGCTTTGTTAGGGCAGAGCTGGGGGAGACGGGACGAGCCAAGCATTGCTGTTAGCACGCTCAAAATCGCAGCCGAGGGGAAGCCGGGATGGCTCAGTGGGTTAAGTGCTCACTTTGCGGTGCCAGGGACCGGGGATCGAGTCCCAGCCCCGGCCCGTTTGGACCCATATGCTGAACTGGGAGCTCCCCCAGCTCCTCAGTTCTCTCTCTCTCTCTCTCTTCTCTCTCTCTCTCTCTCTCTCTCTCTCTCTCTCTGTCAAAAATAAATAAATATTAAAAAAATTTTTTAAAAAAAAGTCGCAGCCGTGACACCAGCCCAAAAGACATCACAGGCCACACGAATCAGCTGTTCCGCCGGGATCGAAACCGCTCCACGTTCTCCTACAGCCAGCAAGAAAAGCACCTGCCCCGTGTGACCCGAGGTGACAATAGGGAAGAGAAGCGAATGCTACAGGCTCCTGCTGGGCCAAGAGGTTCCCCCAGAGCTGGCTCAACTAGAAGATGCTGAAATACCCAACGTGGAAAACCTGGGCTCTCTAAACCAAAACTGCTAAGTTCCCCCACATGTGGCTTCCTCAGGTGGTCAGTATTAAACGCATCTAAATGAAAGTGGGCCCTGAAAGCGTGTGAGATGAACCCAGGATTAGAGCTGATCCCCCTGGGGGAGACTGAGGGCACCTATGAGAGGGAAACAAAACAAAGGTCATGCACACATGGGAAAAGGGACAGAAGTGTCAATAAAAAAGTGAACTTCCTCTAGGTAAAGGACAATAAGAAAAAGATTGAATTACATCCCATTCTTTGAAAAACCCTGAGTGTAAACTACAGCTCATGTTCACTTTGCCCAACTCCTCCTCCTCCCACAGCTGACAGGCAGGTAGTCTATGAAATACGTGTGTCTTCATTCTTTTGTTTTCATTTCCTTCCTCTGGGTTAATGTACTCACGGAACATTTATCTAACATGATCCAAGTTTGGTTGCCAAGACAAGCTCTAAAAGAACATGCTTACCTGCATCATTCTCACACCCACTTCATCTGGACCTCAGCCATTGCTCGTTCTTTTTAGTGACAGACCCTCTTAATGGATCCATATTTTGTGGGGCGTTTTTTTCTCCTTCCCTGGATCTTAATGTGCGATTTACTGAAGAACTAAAATATAGGATCCTGGGAATTCTCTCGTTCCCTGACATAATAAAGAATCATTGTGAATGGAGAGAACTCTATGGGAGTCACCCTGAAATGTCATCAGCAAAATGTGCCTTATTTATACAGCACAGGAAGCCCACGGAAAGGAAACTTTTAAACAAGTGAATAATCTATGTTGAGACTGTCGGATCACTACACAGAGCATCAAAGGATCCAACGGCCTTAGGTAACATGCTGAAGCTGTCAAAAAAAGTCACAGGAAACAAAGACCAAGGTAAATGCCTTCTTCCTAGAATAAGTTTACCTTCTTTTTAAAATGTTGGTACTCAAGTTGTTATTCCATTAGAAATAAATATCCAGTAAAAACAAATATGTTATTAGTGATCACCAGAGGATGTATAATTACAGAAATGCCTGGCCATGGCGCCTTTAGTCACTAAATTGACTCTTGTTGGACTATTTTCATAATGTCAAAGATCTCTAATGTTCTCCCTGCTTAAACTCTTCTGAAACAACCATTGTGGGCCCATTCTGTAGATGGGCCAGTCAGCGGAGATGACTAGTTTGTACTCAGTGGCCCCCCTAGCGGAATTACGACACTGTCCAAGGTGGCAGGTCTGGGGCCGGACAGAGGGGCTGTCACGAGGATCAGGTTTCTTTTCTTTGGTAAGAGTTAGCACTGATATAACAACTGACCATTTTACTTTTCTGTCAGTAATAGAGGAAAGTGTTGCTAAATTAAAACAAATAGAACTTTAGTCAATAATACCTTTTTTTAAACCAATACTATAATTAGGCCCACGAAATAGATAAAAGAAGCCCTATCACCTAATTCAGTTGAAATGGTTCATCTGTTTGGCAAACCACATAGGGATTTTTAAAGCAACTGAGCATGTTTTCTCAGCCTTGGAAATTCAATTTAGGTAATGATCATCTAGCACTAATATTTAAGAATTATTTCCTACTATTATATAATAATTATTTCCACATTATTTTCCATTAATGTGAAAAGACAGTTTAGCATTTAGGTCACTGTATCTTTTAGTTACCAACTAGTAGACAATTAAAATCTGCAGTACTCATGGTCAGATGTGGGAAACACCAATCAGACAAGACTTGCTTATTTTCCCTTTCATTTAGAGGGGAGTATCGGTAGGTAGAACTATTTGTGTGATGAGATATAAGATTGTATGTCCCTAAATTGTTGGCTCAGGATCATCTTGGTAATGACAAGCTTGTTAGAAGTTTGCCAATGGCATCTCTATGTAGTTGTCAGTGTTCTCGCCTCTGGCTTGGGAAATGAGGCTATTCTGGTGGTCCCCGGAGGGCCGTCATCTTGAGGTGGCAGGAGGAGAACACAGTGAGGGGAAGGGCCATCCAGGGCCCCCTCCATCCCCAGAAGTGGGTTCTAAGCTTTCCCTTATAGAACGTGCTGAGCTGACTCTGTGCTGGCATTGTGCCTGGACAGCACCCCGCCTGGTCAGGAGATGGGGTGCTGGAGCTCCTTCCATGGGGGTGGCATCTGCCACTGGGTGTGGGTCCTCTGGCTATTACGTCATCCCATTTTCCAGGAGGCCCAGGCACTTCCTGAAGATACTATTCCAGACCAAGGGAGCATGTGCATTTGCCCTCCTTGGTGTGCACAGCCCACTTAGAGATGCTTTTAGACAACCTGAGACAGACTTGCTTTCTTCCTGGGACATTTTCACGTGGAAGGGCCCAGTCTCTACCAGTGTACAGACACTTGACATGGTTTTTTAAATAGAAGCCAAATAAAAACTCTTTAAAGTATGAGATAATCAGATTGCAGAGGAGGCGGTTAATAAACCCATCCCAGAGGCCTCCAGTGACTGCCGACTTCCCAGACAGCCGCGTATCGTATTTCCTTGTCTAATTGCAGCCTCTCTCATCACATCTATTACAAGTCTAATGTTAGGCTGTACATTCTTTCAGAAGGAAATGGCTTTCCGCGTCTGAAGAGTCGTTGATGGGCCTTGTATTTTATGATGGATAATGTCAGAGAGTTACAGGAATGCATAATACATGCCTGTCAGGAGGTCCTCAGGTGCTCGTCATGCCCATTTTCTGCATATCTCAGGAACACTAATGTGTCCCTTTTGTAAAAATCGCCATCTGTTAATTCTTGGTTCTGGTAAACTAATCATAATTCTAGCAACCATAGATGACCCTGGAACAATTATTAAAACATATGATACCACTTTGCTAGTGGATCGTCAATGATTATCTTTTTTAAGAGAAATCACTTTATAATTTATTTTACTATAAATTTATGTTCACTACAATAGTTTTGGGTTATACCAAAATAGAATTTTTAAAAGCAAAATCACCCACAATTCACCATCTAGAGATAAGTGCTTTTAACGTTTTGCTGCATAACTTTCTGGATTTTTTTATTTACTTACCGTATTTTTCGCTCCATAAGACACACTTTTTCCCCCCAAAAAAGTGGAGGGAAAAGTGTGTGCGTCTTATGGAGCGAATACTGCAAAAAAGAGTGCACGTTGGGGACCTTAATGATGCCGTGGGGAAGCCTGCAGCCAGATCAGAAAGCAGGGACTGCGTGGAAGGAGAGCGGGTCCAGGCAGGTCAGGTGCGTCTTATGGAGCCAAAAATACGGTATATTTACAAACATGCAAAATTCCACTTTGTGATGGTGTTCATTCTTTTTGCCAAAATATTTCTATAGATTGTTGAATGCTTACACTTTCTTAAAGTGATGTCCTTTTTCTTAGTGCCCTAACTCTTGGGGATTCTCAAATAACTTAGTAGTTGAAATTCTTAGATACAAGTACTAATAGAAATTGTAGGGTCCTGCACCTTTAAACCATTTCTTTATCCAGGACTGTTGTGAATTCAGAGTAACCTCAGTGTTGTTTTCAGAGATGATAAGTTTCCTTTCTTCTAAAAGCAGGTACTGTATTTTGGATTAAGAGTTGATGGCCTAATTAGCCTTGGACCTTTTTTTAGCTTCTTGTAAAGTACTATGGATTGTTTCAAAGTAAGAAATAGGTTTTACTGCCCCTTAGGGCACCTTGTTCTGCCTTGCTTCTCTGAATGGCTTCTCTCCAGTGAAAATGGAAGATAGCGGCCAGCAGAAAATGCTTCTGTTTGCGTTTATGTTTCTCTCTTTGGAAGTAACTAGAATACGTTTGCTAGCTTTTTTCCAACCTTCCATGATATTCAGGCAATACCTTGGTGTGGGACTAAGTAAACAACTTGGAGGTCTATTTCTGTAACTATTGATCTACTTACATAACATCACATAGCTAACACTTCTTTGAGCAGTTAATGTACGCCAGATACCATAAGTGATTGCATTTAGTATTTAACCCTATGAGTTAGACATTGTGATCCAGGTGACAACATAGGGTTCATATTTAATCCCAAACATAGCCCACCACCTCAGGAGTGTGCATTCTGCTCTCTTTTATCCCATTGCGTTAAGGAGATCTTTGGGCCTCCACTTCTTGTGTGATATGAAGAGGTGTTGACAGCCCTCACTTGAAGGTTTCTTCCACACTCAGTGTTTTCTGAGTCCATGGACCTGCTGGGGAAACCACCTCCCTGCCAGCAGTTGTGTGTTCCCTTACATTCATCACCACGCGAGCGCCTTTGTCCCCCAGCCAGCCTTCCTTTTCTCGATGGCGGGGCCTCAGCTACATGATACAAAGTCCCCGTGGACAAGCCACAGAGGACAGAGGTCCTTATGCACAAAACGCTGTGCTGCTCCTGCGGTCTCTTCAGACCCAGGCAGCTCCCCACGGCCTGGCGGGAAAGTGTTTGGGGCGGGTGGGGGGCAGACTCCAGTCCTGCTCATTGGCTGTGTGAGCGAACCAGATGTGCACGGTCATCACTTATTCATGACTAGGACCTAAAACAGCTTGTTATAACTCATTCACAGCTACGCCGTGAGCACCGGTGTGCTATTTTCTCAGATACTAAAATAACCACCCTATTTCCACAGGCTGTGTGTGGAGCAGAAAGATAAGTCTGCTTTTGAATGCACAGGAATAAAGATGTCCCTCATTTTTAAATGGCTGAAGCCTTTCCTATCAGAGCTGCTCCACTTCTTTCAGTCCAAGAAATGGCCAGGGATACTTCAACCACTGCAGGGCCCTCTGACCAGTGTTATGGGACTCCTGCCGACACGGCACCATGAGGAAGCTGCAGTTGATGCTCGGAAGCCCGTGTGTAATGCACGAGTTAAGATGTGAAGGAAGAACGGAAATTGATGGGGCAGGGGGCGGCCGGCAGTTTGCCAAGAACATTCCAGACAGGGAGCAAGGTGTGCAGGAGCCCTGGGCAGGGCCTGAGAGGACAGTGGTGTTGATGGGGACCCGAGGCTGGCAAGGGACAGGCCAAGCAGGCAGAGCCTGTGGGTGCGCTCAGGAGAGACACCAAAGGAAAGAAAGGCGAGCGTGTGACACGGGAGGTGAGGCTCTGGCTCCGGTTGCTTCCCACTGTGACACCCGAGCTGTTTCTGGCAGCTGGTGGCCCAGTGGAGACGCTGCTTTGTGCTGACTCAGCCTCCAGAGGGTGCCTGTTGGCCGGGCCTGGGGAGGGCCGTGAGTGTGGCCCTGGCCCTCAGGCCACCGGCCAGGATGCAGAGGACCAGGATACACCTGCAATGCGATGGGCACTGTGTCCTCTCATCCGGAAGCAGCCTCACTGCCTTATGTAGCCTCGGCTGGGCCCCAGAGCCGCCCTCACCCCACGACCCGGGAAACTCAGCCAGTTTTCAAAGCAGGACTTGCCAGGCGTCTCAGTGCCTTTCCCAGTGCCAACCGGCTGCCTCCCCTTGAGTGCAGAGAGCGATGCCGCTCCTGGCCCACTGCATGTGTGCCCTCCTCATGCTGAGGTCGCTGCCGTGTGCCCTTTCCCTTCACGTTCAGAGCACTTGAGACTGAACGTGTACGTCCGAATTTCTGCCTGAAATGGAAATCCACCCCAGCCCTCAAACTTCTCACCCACAGAACCTAGGGGCCAGGGGCCGTTGCAAGCAAGACCCAGAGGCAGCATTTCTTGATTGACGAATTGACACGCCTGCTCTTCCTCAGAGGGTGCTGTGAGAATCCACAGCAAAAGTGATGTTGAGCACTCTGCTCGTCCAGGTGGGGATGGCCCATAAAGAAGATCACGATGTCATCGTTTGTACATGAGTGCCGCAGGAGACAGGCAAGAACATTACTTTTGAATTAGGAAGAGAACTGGCCATGAGCTACCGACAAGCCATTTGTCCTCGTGCTGCTACAGAGCAGACGCGGTGAGCTCGGCTCCCACCTCCCCGGGAGCCTCCACTGGAAGCACATTGTCATGAGGAAACAACGTGAGCATTGCTCCACGCTCTGGGGTGACGTCTTGTCCAGGTCCCCATCTCTGAAGAACTAGGCTGACCAGACGCCCCATTTGAAATGGGGCAGGACTGGCATTTTCTACCTCGTTTAAACAGGACGTCTGGTCAGCCTGTGCAGAGCCCATCTCCACAGGATTCGGAACACGAAGCCTTTTTCCAGCGTCCATTTTCTGAACACACAGAGTGAACAGTCAAGTAGCTGAAATTTAATGCCTAGAGAATTTAGCACAGGAAAAAGATGTATCTGTGGCTTAACATCCGCATCACAGTCAAGGTCATCATCCCACTGCTCCTGCTGAAGTTCTTTGGGGAGAAAACCTGGCAGAGCTGCTCAGTCATGGGTGTGGGTATGGGTCCCGGGGATGACAGCCGAGTGCTCAAAGCCCCGCTGCCGGCAGCTGTGGACAGAGGAGGAGAGGGCAGGGCCAGGGCCAGTCACCGCGAACTTGCTGGTGGCTCCCAGCAGCACTCAGGACACAGCTGGATTGCCTCAAGACAGAATGCTGCGACACAGCCCACGGCTGGTAAGGTGTGCCCTTGAGACAGTGTGGTGCTTGGCGCACGCGCTCTGTGACTGTCACCCCCATAGCTGGGTGACACACCGCTGAGCCCGGGTGAACACCTGTACTGGAGCGGGAGGCCTTACTCCCCCGGAGTGGACGTCCTGCCTTTTACCTTCATCTGGCACCTTCAAGTGAGGGCTGTCAACACCTCTTCATATCACACAAGTGGAGGCCCAAAGATCTCCTTAACGCAATGGGATAAAAGAGAGCAGAATGCACACTCCTGAGGTGGTGGGCTATGTTTGGGATTAAACATAAGACGCCCATAGTGTCTTAGAGACTCTGAATTGAGCCTCTCGGGCCCAGTGCCATTTCTTCCTCCAAATGAGCCACGTCTGTCAACTGCATCTCCTTGGCCCAAACGGGATGCGGCTTCTGCAGCTTCGGCCTCTCAGCTTGGGAGGCTTGAGTCATCACAGTGATTGCATGCCATCGGCAGCTAAGGATAAGGGATGGGAACGAACATCACCCTTTAAGCAGCAGCAGCTCTGTCCTCGGGAGGCCAGGGATCCTGGTACACTTTCGAGCTGATGAGATCATTTCCTATGTCCTCACATGGCTTCTTCCCGACATGGCTGCCCCTGGTAAAGGGCAGCTTCATGGGCACGTTGTCATTTCTGTAGTTATGATGGTGAATTAAGGAATTACAGATTGCATACAATCCAAAGTAGCTGATTCACTGAGGCAGTCACAGTGTGAATACTTGTTTAAGTCATAAGTTTGTTATAAATGAGACAATACTGCACTATGGCTGGAATGGGGGCTGCCGAGGTCACACTTCTCTCCCCTCCCAGCCCCTGGGGTGGATGACAGGGACGGGCACATCTCATTCTATGCTGGCAGGGCTGCACGAGACAGCTGTGAAATTTTAGCACATCAGGTTTGTGAGGCGCGCCTGTCATTTAAGCCGGACGCCCGTGGGTGCTACACCCCTCATCCCTGAAGGTGCTACAACTCAGTCGGCAGACTGGCCCCTGGGGCCCACTGGTCTACCCAACTAATGCTGACCACAGGCCTCCTGTGTGCCAGGCACCACACAAGGGACGCAGTGGTGGACGAGCCTGGAGTGTCCAGGGGTGGGGGCCAACTCAGGCTTAGGTGCCATCACAGCCTCCCCAGTGTGGGGGCCCGGGCATCTGGGAGGAAGGGCCTTATGCCGAGACCTGAAGGTAGGCAGGAGAGGTGCGTTCTGGGCAGAGGCGCCCACAAGAAGGTGCCGCACTGCGGTGGGAAGGTCCAGCTGCACTGTCAGGGCACAAGGGCCAGTCCAGGGCACATGCACTTGAGTCTCAGAGCAGTAGGAACCAGTGAGGGTTTTATTTTAGCCACTCTGGCTACTTGGTGGAGGCGAGGTGTCCGGACAGAGGGATGTTTATCTGCAGAACCCCGGGGGAGGGGTGGCGGTGGCTGAGCGGTGAGGACAAGAGGAGTATTTCAGCTGGGTCACCAGTGCTGAGGGATGGGGCATGGGTGAGGTGCCCCCGGCCACACTGACGGCTGGCACAGCTGGTGGGGATGAGCGGACCTCCCAAGAGGGGGACACCGCGCACCTCGGTTCATGCTCCTGCATCCTGGGCCCACGGAGGTCTAGGTCATGTGGGGCCCTTCCTTTGTCTGCTGCCAGCCCGGGATGGGCGCTGCTCTTTTCCATTGGCCAGTAGCATCGTGGGCCTAGGCCTGGCCTGTCACAGGAGCTGGCAAGGTGTCTCCTCTGCAGTGGCCCTCACAGACCCTAGGAGTCAGGGTTCCAGCTGCACTGACCTGCTGAGCGCAAGTCGTGGGTGACAGCCCACTTGACGTGGAGGCTGTGTGGCGTGCACGCTCGGCCGTGTGCAGGGAGAAGTGGGGTCCCCTCACCGCTCACTGCCCCCCTTGCCGTGGCTGTAGTTGTCCTGTGTTAAGGCCACGTCCTCCTCCCAAGGCCAGTGATGGGTGGACCAGTCCTGGATCGGATTGCAGGCGCCTGGCCCAGGGTCTGAGCCAGGACAGGGGCAGGGGCAGGGCCTCTCCCAGGGAAGAGCCACTTCAAGGGAACAGCTTGGCCACTGTCTGCAGCCAGATGCAGGTAGAGCTGGCAGCCTGGGGAAACAGGTCTGCTTCACAGAAAGGATCACTGCCGTTTACAGGACCCACGCCCTTGTGTTGGGTCTTGGAGTTGGTTGCCAGTCTTTTCTATGACCTGCACTGCGCTGACCATTCTCACAGCCACAGCTTTTCACACAGAAGCTATTATCTCCCCATGACGGGTTCCTAGAAATGGAATTGCTAAGTCAGAAGAATGGTGACTTCTGAGGATCCAGACCCCTTTGCCACACTACTTCCTATGACCAGGTTCACCAGTTAGCTCGCACCGCCCCGCCCCACCACATGTGCTGCTTTCTCTTGGTCACTGCTTCCCCGGGCCAGCTCTTCCCTAGCAGAATGCCGCTTTTCCTTATCCTGTTCCCTTGCAGGACAGGTCAGTGTTCACTCCCTTTCTCAGGACTTGCTTGCCGCCTTCTAGTTCCTTCTCTGCCTATGACCCAAGGAGGTCATGGGAAGCTTTCTCGTGTGAATGAAAATGTGTGTCCTGAGTTCCAGTTAGGAACCATTCTGAGCTCCAGACCTGGGGTGTAACTGTGTCACTGTCCTGATTGGTGTTACATAACGTGGTGACAGCACTTGGGCACATGTTCGTCTCCAGAGCCGTCCTGCAGACGCACCACATGCCGGAAGCCCTTTGAGAAGTGATGTTTCCCCCAGTGAGGCCTCTGAGATAATAGAATAACTGGGGAAAATGCACCCCAAGGCTTCGCACTTACAAGAATTGTTTGTAAACAAGCAGTCCGCATTTCGTCCCTTGCATTTTTTGGCACTTGCCAGCGTCTTGAATTACTCTGGTAGCACTTCCAGGAAGACTGACTGACTTCACATTTCTCGAGTTACAGTAAAGGCAGAGGATCGGAGCCCTGCTTGAGCACCGATGACTGATGCTCGAGGCCGTGGGGGAGGGGTGGGCAGGGCAGGGGCCAGGTTCCAGGCTCCTGCAGTCACCACGTGGCCCCAAGAAGGAGTGGGGGGCTCAGCTCTGAAACCTGGCTGTTTCCTTCCAAGTCCCACCATGTTTTACTCTGAGTCCTCCTTGCTTTGGCCAGGTCAAGACACCATTTTGAGGACACTCTCACCCGACGTCCCAGGTTGTTCTGTGGGTGGCAGTTGGTGCTTACCAGGCCAGAGAAATCTTTCCAGTGACTCTGGTCACGGTCTGTTGCAGTTTGGTGGCCCAGGGAGAGGTGAGGATTTGGAATCAGGGAGCCCTGGGTTCGATGTGTCTCTCTGCACCTGGAGCCGGGCCTCTCACACTGCCCATGACCCTGCAGAGCCATGGAGGGCAGTGGGAGGCAGCGTCCTCGTCTACCCTGTGACCCTGTGTTGGGGACCGCAGTCAGGGTCTGTGCTTCCCCCAGGTCACCTGGATGCCAGCATGGCAGCCACAAACCTGGAGAACCAGCTCCACAGTGCACAGAAGAACGTCTTATTCCTGCAGCGTGAGCACGCCAGCACACTCAAGGGCCTGCACGCGGAGATCAGGAGACTGCAGCAACACTGCACAGGTCGTGAGGGGCCTCGTGGCTTTGGGGGCCGGGGAGGGGGGGGGCTGCTGAGGACTACAGACAAGGCAGGGCCCGTTCCCAGGGCAGGTTCAGAAGGCCAGCGGCTTGCTCACCACGCCCATGAGAGGGGTTTGCCTCGGCCCTCTGATGTGGCTACCCCGAGTTCATGCCACACCTCACGCTCTTTGCCTGATCAACATGCAGCAGGCAGGCCACTGTGAAGCCCTTTCTCGGCACACCGGGGACTTGAAAGACCACAATGCAGGGGTTAGAACTGGCAAAGCAATTTGCAGTGGACAACCAAGTTATCACGTACAGAGCTAGCTGCCTGCTGACTGTGGGTGCTGCATGTGTTCTAGGGCAAAAGAGGGTCCCCTGCTCTAGGGAGGCCAGTGGCCGCTGATGGCGTCTGCCGTCCTCACGCGTGCCTCTCAGCCAGCTCTGTGGGCAGGACTCATGGGCTGATCGTGGGACTTGGGTCTGCATTCTCAGAGCTGGAGGAGCTTCTGAACTAACCACACAGAATTAACATCTATGGTTTCCTTTTCAGATTTAACATACGAGCTGACACTCAAGTGTTCAGAACAGACAGGTAAGAGCTTCTCCCTGAAAGTCAGTTATGGCATGTTTCCTGCTGGGCACATGTTGGTGCCACTTGTTTCCAAGAAAACACATTTGCTGTGAGGTGCACATGTGTCCTAAGAAATGACGGGCAGGATGTGTGGAGCCCTGGGTATGTGGGGGCCAGTGGGGCGGGGGCTGCAGCTGCTCTGATTTTCTCCCGACTGACACTCATAATTGGAATGCCTCTTACATGCTTTTCTGGATTCTCTGCTTGTCTGCGGTGAATAGGTGACATTTAAACCAGAAAGAAGAGAAGGAGCAGCACCCCCCCTCCCCATGTCCCTCTCCTGCAGCACAGGACCCAGCACAGGGCAGGCGCTGGCTACACGGGCTGAGTGAATGATCACATGATCATAGCGCACTTCTCTAGACTAGATCTAGTCCCACTGGGCCTCGTAGGTGGCCCTGGTATGGCCCCTGCCCTCTGCAGGGGTGAAAACCACTGCTTTGCACTCACATGTGCAAGCTGGCCCATCCTGCAAAGCTCTGGGCACATGGGCGGGAAATACAGGCTCCTGCAGCCCCACCTGGAGGGTCCGATTCCAAGTCTGAAGGTGACCCGGGAGTCTGTTTAAAACATGGCCCTGTAATTGACCCCTCGGTGGGCTCAGCAAACACTGCATCAGGTGAGACAGGGTAGCTGGGGCCCCAGCCCAGTGTGCATACAGCTGTCACAGGGAAAGACGGGAGCTTCTAGAAAGGATGTGTGCGGAGGAGGGGGCGTGGAGCAAGCTGTAAGAATGGAAAGTCAGCACAGCAGGTGCTGATTTGGGGGAACAAGGTCTGGGGGAGGGGCACCAGGCACACCTGCCCCCTCCCAGGGGCCCTGAGAAGTCAGGCCCAGCAAGCATCCGTCCCCTGCCCTGGGTGCCGGTCTCCTCTCTGCCCGGAGGAGCTGGGCGAGTTAACACCTCCCACCCCGAGGCCTCTCTCAGAGGCGCCCACACCTGGCCCCAGGGCCTCCTGTCTGCTCACAGCGTCAGACCAGGAAGCCCTGACGTTTGTCTTGCCGAGCTCTCAGTGTCTGACCACCATCACCTGAGCACGCAGGTGATTTGCTAAGTAGCAGGCGAGACGCCTTGCATAGAATAAACCAGAGCTGGGAGCTGGCAGGGCCTTAGGGGCCCCCATCTCCGTCCATCACTGAGGGGAGAGGATACAGAAGTGGGGTCCTGTCACTGCCCCGGGGCATGACTGCCCCGCCTTGGGCTCTTCACCCAGCCCTTCCCCTTGTCCTTCTAGGAGATGGAGCTTCTAGAAGCAGCGAACTGAAGAAAAGGTGTGAGGAGCTGGAAGCACAGCTGAGAGCCAAGGACCAGGAGAACCAGGAGCTGCTCCGAGAGCTGGAGCAGAAGAACGCGGCCATCGCCGTGCTGGAGAACACCATGCGGGAGCGCGAGCGCAAGTACCTGGAGGAGCTCAAGGTCAAGAGCCACAAGCTGACCATGCTGTCCAGCGAGCTGGAGCAGCGGGCCGGCACCGTCGCCTACCTGACGTCCCAGCTGCACGCCACCAAGCGGAAGCTGCTGGGCGCCGGGGGGCCCGCAGACAGCAGCCCGAGCAGCAGCCCTGTGCTGGCCGCCTACAAGCCAGCGCCCCCCAGAGACAAGCTGCCCGACACGCCCCGCCGCCGCATGAAGAAGAGCCTGTCGGCACCCCTGCACCCCGAATTTGAGGAGGCCTACAGGTTTGGGGGCGAGAGCCGGAAACTTCTTTTGCGGGAACCAGTGGATGCCATGCCTGACCCCACCCCGTTCCTGCTGGCCCGGGAGCCAGCTGAGGTGCACCTCATCAGGGAGCGGCCCCTGGTCATCCCCCCCATCGCCCCCGACCGCACCATGGGTGCCCTGCCCCAGGCCCACGTGGGGGTGGCGCACTGCATCCACCACAGTGCCCCGCCCCAGGCCCCGCCCACAGTGGAGACGCTAGCGGTTGACCAGGTGAACGGAGGCAAAGCTGTCAGGAAGCACTCAGGAACGGACAGAACTGTGTGAAGCCGCCGGCGGCCCACACCCGCGGCCGTCCACGCACTGTGATCGCACCAGGAAAATCTCATCCACGCCCCCTTTTTTTTTAAGTTCCATGCATGCCAACCTCGTACAGACCTGTCACCTGCTGCACCTGCCCCAACTGACGCCAGAATGTGACGCGCCCCCTGCTGCCCAAGCGCACTTACTAGCCGCTGTGGCCAGACGCCCATGTGCCGAATGGCTTGCTTCTACCCACTCGTGGCTGCGCTCGTGGGCCCAGCACAGGCCACAGGCTGCATCACCACTCGTGTTAACAAAATCTGATAGCCACATGCCTGACACAAAGCCGCAGCCACGCGTGCCCATCTTGACCTCCGCCCTCTGGTTTCCAGGGCAGCCCCTGCTCCCGCCTGGAGACCTCTCCCAGGGCGGCACCGTGACAGCAGCTGTATGTTAAGTCACACGAGCTGAATAAGAGGACGTCACTCCTCACATCACTACAACCTAAATGTGTGTTCCTATTTTTTGTTAGTTTTTCCAAAATGTTCAAGATCCCAACAAACTTTATTTTCTAAACCTGCCTTCTTTCTCCTTTGTGTCTTTCATTAAACCACCTGAGGGAGGGTCTAGGAGGAGACTGGATGGCAAGAAAAATAGCAGCCCCCCCCCCCCCCCGTAACTACTGCATTCTTGCCCTTAGGGGGAAGGGGTCACTTCCTGAAGGAGGAGTTCCCCTCTTACATCTCACTGCCCGGAATGTTCTCTGCTTCTGAAGTTCTAGCAAAAGCTACTTTTGCCTGTTTCTGGCCCCTAAGCTTCACGGTCAGCCCGGCCCCTCAGAGCGAGGCAGCTGCTCACCTGTACCCGGGCCTGGTCCCCGCAGTTCCACGTCACACCTGAGCCGACACCGACCCAGGCGGGGTGGGGGTGGGAGCTCTCCCACCCACCCACACGCCAACAGGCCAGAGCCAGAGGGGCCTAGAAGGGGGGCGGGGTGGGGCTCTGGGTGACTGCGGCCACCTCTGCTCTGTGCACAGGGGAGGGGGGCTCAGCCGGGCCCGATGCCACAGCTGGCTGCCCCTGCCCCAAAGAGGCATCTGCTGAAACAGACCTGGATTAGCAAAAACACACCTGTGACATTCATATTACAGCTCCCACCTGTGCCCACGATGCGCCAGGCGCTTGTGCTTAACCAGGTGTTTCCTCTGAGAAGGAAAAGAAAGCTCAGTATCTGAAAATGCTCTCTTTTTAAATTTACTTTCATCTGAACCTTTAAAAAACACACAGTGTAAAAAAAAACAGCCATTCAGGTTAATTTATGTGGAAGGAGACTATAATGGCTAATTTCAAAGGAAAGAAAAGTCCTCAACCCCCTCCTGCCTTCAGAGGCCCCAAGAAATGACAGAAGACTCAATGGGTCCCCATGAACCCCCTTCACCCCGAGGCTCAGTCGGAATTCAGGGTGAGGCAGACCCCTTGCAGCACCCAGTGGGAGATGTGCTTCGCAGTGAAGAGGTCGGCCTCGAACACCAGGCCGACCCCCATGGCGTTCCTCCTGGTGGAGGTGGTGTAGACAGGCGTCCGGAAGGTGTTCTGAGAAGGAAAGGCACCTGAGCAGTCCCCGGGGATGGAGGGAGGGGGGAAGGCTTGTTTGCGGCCCCCAGAGGGCAGCGGGCTGCCCTGCAGGGGTGCATCTCAGAAGGGTGGCATGGTTGAGGCCCTGCAGGGCACCCCTCTGCTAATGTGCCACAGACACACTCACTAAAAGTGGACGCAGGCAGGGCGGGGGGCGGGCGTGCTGTCCACACCAGGTGCAGCCACCTTACGACCCGACCCCATCACTGCCCACAATTCATGAGAAGCCAAGGAAGGGTCTCTGCTGAAGCTCATCTGGACCACAGCTTCTAAACGTGACCCTGAGCCACCTGAGGAAGTCTGTGCCCATGCGTGTGCGTGGGCGTGTTCCTGGGATGGGACTCCATGTGGTGAGGATGCCGCACAGGCTGCCCCCGCCCCTGCCCCCACGGGAGGCTAAGCCCCCCGCCCCCACCCCCACCTCCACGGGAGGCTAAGCCCCCCCCGCCCCCGCCCCCACCCCCACAGGAGTCTAAGCCCCCCGTGTTAACAGGTGGGACTACTCAGAACTGCCTGGCGTGAGGAGGCGGCACCTGCAGCTTGAGTCGGTTGGCCTCGATGGGGATGACCTTCAGGATGGGCAGCTCGACCACCAGCACCTTGGGTTTGCTCTTGATAAGACAGCCTCTTTCTATGTCCCAGTCAGCGCCTTCCAGGTACAGGCCTGACACGAAGCACCCTGGAGGCACCAGGAGGAGCGGGAGTCGGCCCGCAGGCCTCGCTGATGCTGCTGAGTGCATGTCAGGCACCCAGAGCGTGACTGGTGACCTCACGCTCATAGATGAGACACGGGTAGTGTACAGAGATGGCCAGTGTTTGCAGCAGTCTGACTTCCAGACATGGCCCAGCCCATTCGGGCCCACACAGTGCTCACCCCTTTGAATCGGGGAGGGAGATCCCAAGTGAGAGGCTGTAAATCCCCAAGGAGCTGACCGTACCTTGTCCTGCCCGCTCGCTCACTTCGTCGGCGTCCTGGAACTGGGTCACTTGCGTGAACAGGGTGGAGCGGTCCAGGGGCCAGCCGTTCCTCCGGCAGGTGGCCTGCACCAGGGCCGTGAGGTAGGACTCTGGGATGTGCAGCCCCGAGAGCCACATCACGCTGGGCTCACCGTCGGTGACCTGGAGACGAGGGAGGGCTGGGGCTGCCACCAGTGCCAGGGCCAAAGGGATGAGGCTGAGCTCATGGTAAAGACATGGGTCATCGTGGTGGCAAAACGATGGCGTGGGACAAGTGGCCACCCATCTGGGAAAAGCAAGCTAGACTGCTGAATCCCAGGTGAAGCAAAGGTTGAGAGAAAACAAAACAAAAACTCAAAAGTACCAGGTCAAATCTCCAGTGAATTCTGTCATAATCTTGGAGTGAGGAATGCAAAGCCCAGAAGCCGTAAAATAAAAGACACATTTGACTACATAAAAATGTAAAACTTTCCAATGGAAGAAAAGACCACAGAGTCAGAAGACATAGGACAAGCTGAGGAGCGTCTGTGACCCTGGCAGACAAGGGTTCCTTTCCTTGATACACAAAGAGCTCTTGGAAATCAAATCAACATAAACGAAGCCAAGATACAAAAAGACAATTCACAGAAAAAGACAAGCATGTAAAATACACTCTGCCTCTCCACAATCAGAGAAATGCACGTGCAAACAACTAGACGTTCTTAATCTACCAATTGGGGAGAAAAGATACTATACATGAAGGGCATGCTGAGTTGCCGAACAGTCGTTCTCATACTCCAGTTTCCAGGTTACAGAAAGCCACACAACCAGCGCTGTGCCCACACCGATCCCGCTTTCCTGTGGAACGGGTCCCCATGCACCAAGTGACAGCCACCACCTAAACGTCCCCCAGAGGCAAGGACATGGGGGTCTGTGAAATGGGGTATCCTGAAACGAGCAAGGGGGGGTCTTGAGGTGCTTAGATGAGACAGATGCTGAGAGACTCAGAGGAATCAGTCAGGCTATGCACGGCATGCCTGGAGAAGATACAGGTACACCGGCAGGGTCAGTGCTGGGGGGGTGATCGCAGGGGGTCCAGGCCGCCTCTCACTCACCCACAACGTGTACTGGCTGAACCGCCGCAGGAAGTAGAGCATCCAGTTTCCGAGGGTCTTGAGGGTGTCGGGGGCAAGCTTCCTCCAGATGCTGGGGATCTGCCCGAGGAAGAGGGACCTAGCGACGTCATCTAACTCGCTGCTCATTCCAACTTCCCCAGCCAAGGCCTGTGGGCAGAACCGAGAGAGGTCAGGCTCAGTGGCCTGGGCAGCAAGCGCCCCAGGAAGGAGGGCTGCTGCGGGCAGGGCCACGCTCACCCTCTGCAGCTCAGCCAGCGACCTGGACATGCGCGTGACCAGCTTGTTGAAGCGCTCCAGCTCCTGCACGAGCACCACCGACGTGGGGGACATGCCCAGCCCCAGGTGCTTCCTGACCTGGTCCAGGTCGAAGACCTTGGGCATCTTGCTCTCTATGTCCTTGGCGACCTGGCCAATGTACTCATCTCGGCTGATGCCGCTGCCAGACTCCCCTGAATCAGGGAGAGGGAGGGGTGAGTACGGGCCTGAGGCACCCAGAAAGGCTGCACAGCAGCCCTCTGCCACGCCCTGCAGTGCCGGGGGCACCTTACCCGTCTGAGGCTGCAGCTCCAGCAGGTGAGCCCACATGTCGCGAGCAGCCTGAGTGTAATACCCAATCTCAGCGTTGGAATGGAGGCCAAACACTTCAGGTGTGTTGGCCAGCGGGAGGGCCTCGATGGCCTCTACGACCACAGGGAGCGAACAGGTTACACGCCGTGCTGCCCTTGATTTTGGGGGGCCCCCAGCCTCAATTTCCCCACACACTCAGGATGTGCTTTTTCAGGGGCCTTCCCCAGTTGAATCCAAAATATTGGCCATTGTTCCGGAACAGGAAATCTGACGGAACTCCATCAGCTTTGAGGCCATGATGAGCCCATGAGCCCATTGGGCCCCACTAAGAGGTGTAACAGACCACACCTGCCAGCTTCGGAAACCCCCAGCCCACCCCCCGGCCCAGGAGAGGGGCCAGAAGAGCTATCCAGCCAATCACAGAAAATGGAACAGCTAAAATGTGTGCCCCACCCCCACCCCACCACTTAGCAAAGGATTTTAAGATCCTTTCTGATGTCTGAGAAATCTCACCAACGTATTTCTCCTTCCCATCACCGAGCGGGATCCTGTAGTCCACCTCCTTGTTGTGGAAAAAGTGGAAAGGCTGGAAAGTGTCGAAGATGAAGTCGCCCAGATACTCATCCATGTAGATGGTCAGGATGCGCCGGTCGAAGCTATCGATGGCCCGTCCCCCGTACATGACCTGATGGCACAGGGGCTGAGAGCCGGCCGGGACCCAGAACCTACTGGGTTCACTGTGAGGCCCAGAGGTGGCTCAGGGTCAGGACCTGTGTGCCCTCGGTGCCACTCTCACTGGCCTGGCCACTACGCCGCTCATACCGTGTGGACCACACAACCTTTCAATCCTCTGTATACAGAGGGCTTATCTATCGAGTCAG
Source organism: Craseonycteris thonglongyai (assembly GCA_004027555.1). Taxonomy (NCBI): domain Eukaryota; kingdom Metazoa; phylum Chordata; class Mammalia; order Chiroptera; family Craseonycteridae; genus Craseonycteris; species Craseonycteris thonglongyai. The sequence continues at coordinate 57,334 of PVKE010001038.1, forward strand.
AGAGCCTGGTGATGGGCAGCCCTCTTGCCAGCACACAACTTGCAAAATCTCAAAACATAGTGAACAAACAATAAAACAACCAAAGAAGCCAGCAGCCACTTTTGTCTTTGGAATTGGTGATGTCACTGAGCCACGTGCAGGCCACAGGGGGAAGCTCTCCCACAAGCCTGTGCAGTCATGGTCCCCAGAGTGGACCCCACACCCACTGAATGGGAGCCAGGCTGCACGACGCGCCTACGGCATGGCCGGGCAGGACTGTGATGCTAGAGAACACGGATTCCCGGGATCACAGACCACAGCCTCCACGTAGGCGGGGAGCGCCGAGGACAGAGACAGCAGGCGATGAGCAGGAGTGGTCCACAAGGACCCAGGGGCCTTCGGCTGGTGGGCAAGGGCTCTAAGGTCATGCACAAGGATGCCAGGCAGCAGCCCCATGCCAGCCCCAGGAGGTAGCCCACGAGGGTCCCCAGGACACTCCTACCTCTCCAATCAGGTACTTGAGGCTGCCCCATGGGATCCGGGGGTCCTGTTGCTTGAAGGCTTTTGTTAGGTATGTGTTCAGGATTTCCATGCAGACCTTCAAAGAGGGTGGACAGCCTTGCTTACACTCCAGCCCACCATCTGAGGATGTGGGCGGGGACAAGACAAGCCCCAAGGGGAGCAGTTCCTCAGGGGAGAGCAGTGGCCACTGACCTGGAAATCGGACTCGTTGAAGTCATAGTACACGTTCCAGCCGATCTTCCCGAACTTCCTCCTCTCCTGCACCACCGCATGGAAGAAGGCGAGCACGTAGACCAGGGGCTTGAAAGCGGGGTGTGGACACTGGTCCAGCATCTCATGGGAGATCTTAAAGTATGTTGCTCTCAGGTTGAGTTTCAGCCCATTGGGGGGCTCCGTGACCACCTGTCAGAAGAGGGAGGGACAGATCTTGACGGCAACCATAGACGCGGGTACAGCTGACAGGCGTGCAGAATGGGGGCTTCCTGGCTTTCCCTTCAGCTCACAGCCCCTTCTGTCCTCGTCCCCAAAGAGCAAAGGCCTCTTGTTCAAGGAAGTGCGTGTTGTCCCCACAATGCCACTTGCTCATCAAATGACCCAGACAAGGTTCTCCAACCTCAAGTGTAAAATGAAAGTATGTTTTCCCTCTCCCTGCCCCACAGACAGATGACAGAACAATTTCCCCCAAAATTCTCTGGAGAGTAAGTTAGATGGGGAGTGTTAGAAACTTCTGCACAAACCACGAGGGTACAGCAGGCTGTGGGTGGGCAGAGCGTCAGAGATAAGAGAAGGTTTAATAAACATGAAGTGCCTGAACACTAAGAGACATTTTTTCAGGTGCGTGCAGAAATGGTAGAGACAGGCCTGGGAGTTGTAACTGTCCCCCAATCACTGCCACCCGATCCCGGATAGTGGCTATGTCTGGAAATAGGGAGAGACAGAATTGGGAAGGGCTGTCCATGAGGTTCCAACTGTATCCTGAGTTCCTTTCTACACACACATGCACATACGTGCTATGTGAGCGGTGAGCGGAGGAACTGGGCTGTGGGCACGTCAGTGTTTGTCCTGAAGCAGACCTTCAGGGACTTCTGCAGAATCCCAATGGGGAAGCCCCCGGTGGGGTCCGTGGTGAGCCACAGGCGGAAGTCTGGATGGGGCTTGGTGACCTTCTCTAGAGACTTCTCCAGATCCTTGAGCCACTTGGTCAGGAGGTGGCAGTTCTGTAGCATGAGCCATTGCCCTCGAGCCACCGCTGTCTCCAGCAGCTGCAGAGCCACCTGCACAGATGGAGAGGGGACAGGACTTGGTCCCAAAGCCACACCAACCCATGCTCACCCAGAGACTCGCTCCCAGCCCCCAAAGAGTGACGGCCCAGAGCAGCCAGTGATCCAGGAGCTACAGCAGGTGCCTCCGAAGAAACAGCTCTTTAGAGTTCCTTCAGGGCCACCCATGTCCACCGGGCTGGCCCAGCCTGGAAGATGGGGGCAGCGTGCACTCAGGGGCTGCCCTCAGCCCTGAGAACACATCTCAGCACAGTGACACCTGCACCGTGACGGCTTCCTTGGCTGTGGCACCGGGGCAGTGACAACCCTGATCCACAGCGGGGGTATGGCAAGGACTGGAGGAGGCGTAGCCTAGTGGCCTTGAAGGTCAGGGCTTCAGGGGACAGTGGGAGTAGAAATACACACTCTTAGCATGGTCACTGTTTTGGTCTCCTGTTCCTCTCTATAGACCAGAATGCACCACGTTCACATGAGGGGCTTCACACCAGATGTAAACTCATTCCAGAGAACAGGACATCACCCAGATACAGGGCTTGCTCCTTCCAACAACAAATTACCTTTTCTTGACCTTGACCCATGGCAAGGAATTTGAGCCGGTTTCCCCCAAAACCAGTGCGTTCAGCGAGTTTCATGAGGTCGCTGGCAGGGTCTGAGCCGGGGCTCAGGATGAACACAATTGGCGAGTTCGGGGTGCTCTGCTCGAAGATGTTCTCAAAGCTGATGACTGGCGGCTGCACGTACCTGGGGACAGAAGCGTCCAGAGTTACAGGCCAGCCCGTCTGACCACTGCTCTTTGCTCCCATGTCCAGCACCCTGGGACCTCCCTCTGCTAGAGCTCGTCACACAGTCCTCCTGGGTTTGGAACCCAGGTTTTGTGTACATGTTGTACACTGGCGGGTGAACAGAGTGTGGGGACCTCTCTGCGTCCCTCTAGCCCAGCTCAGTACATTGTGGGGACTTCAGAAGATCTGTACTGAGCTGGGTGACTCCTGATGGGGCCTCTTGGCCAGGCTTCCAGGTTGACAGCCTCTTGTCACAACACCCAAAGGTCCCATAGTGACAGCCCCACAAACATGTCCTAAATGGGTCATGTCTCCAGATTTCCAAAAAAAAATTGGTTGCCAACACATAAGGATTGAGAGCGATCCAAATTTACGCCTTCTTTTGAAGAGTCAGAGGGCCTGGGCCCCCACCGCCACCTGGTATCAGTCGCTAGGAGTTCAGGGGAGCTGCCCAGGACGTGACCGCTCCAATTTGCCATGGTTCCCACCCAGCTGTATTCACTCATTTCCACCACCTCCTGGCCATGGAGGCAAACCTGAGTTTGCAACCTCAGATTGTCCATTGGGAGCTCCGCTGTCTCACAGGATAACCATCGGGCACACATGGCTCTGGGAGCAACTAGTGTGGCTAGACCAAACCGAGATGTGATGTGAGCATGAGTTCAGACAGGATTCGGAAGCCTTAATACCCAAAACACAAGTAAAATGGCTCAGTTGATAACTTGCTAAAATGTTTCAACATATTGAGCTAAAGACAGTATGTTATTAAAATTTATTTCACCTGCTTCTTTTTTAATGTGGCGACTAGAAAACGTGGCATCACCTGAGTCTCTCACGTTGGATTTCTCTAGAATAACACTGGCTGGGACAGTCCTTACCAGACCTGGACACCCACGGCCACCTGTGTGGATGATCCCACAGAAAGGGACAAGCAGACACAAACAATGCACTTACTTCTCGCCCATTGTCACAGTCACGTAGTCGGTCACAGCCCGATATACCCGATCCACACGGAAACAGCGCAAAATAAGCAACTTCTGGAAAGGGGTGATGTTTTTATCATAACCCAAGGGGAATGGAAACTGCTCAAGCGAGTCCAGGTCATACCACTGGGAAGAGCAAAGGACATTCATGGTGACACCAACTGTGTAATGACACAAGCCCCCTTTTTATGTGAGGATCCCAAAGCCACTGTAGAGGGATGAAATCCACACATGTATGGATAGCAAGGCCACTTCTAGTCAGATCTGTCCTTTCCTACCCCAAAACTATGTGCTCCAGGAAGGGAAGGTCCAATTGCCACTCACTGTTGCAACCGCCAGAGCCCATCAAGAGCCATGGTCTATGGTAGATGCTCAAAGGATATTGGATGGATAGTGGATGGATGGATGGATGGATGGATGGATGGATGGAAGGAAGGAAGGAAGGAAGGAAGGAAGGAAGGAAGGAAGGAAGGATGGGGGGATGGAAGGAAGGAAGGAAAGAAGGGACGGAGGAAGGGAAGGAAAGGAACGGAAAGGAAATATTTCTCGGATGGATAGAGGATAGACAGATGGATAGACAAATGGATGGATGGGTGGGTAGATGGATGGATACAGATAGATGGCTGGACGGAAAGATAGATAGACACATGAATGACAGATAGTTCCCCCACAAAGCCAGCTGAACTAGATAAAGGAGAGTTCCTTTCAGGGAACCAGAGGGCACTGATTACACTCTGAATAGATCACTCAGAGGACTATCCTCTCACTCACAGTCAGGGTGCAGTTAACGTTTGGAGATTTCTGACATGTAGGGAAGGGAAGGAGGAGAAAGAGAGCAGGAGCTCACCTCCTTCCAGACAGACAGATGTTTCTCCACATCCTCAGGAAGACACCCAAAGTTGTCTGAAAACATTTCTGAGAGAAGAATGATATCTTCCCATCCCTGGTCGGACAACCACACACAGGGCTTCTTTCGTTTGCTTTTCTCCAGAGAAATGTTTCCTGTCACAAGAGAAGAAGGGTCAACAGCTGACATCAGCACACCAGGAGGTGTAGGTAGCTCCGTGTTCGGACTTCTCTCACTTTGGGGAAAAACCCACTGGAAAGGGGACTGGAAAGAGAAGGACACGTAGGCTTCCCGTGTCACCGCCTGTGACTCCAAGCAGCCTCCTGGGAGAGCTAGTTGCTCTGAGTCAAATCTGAACCATTCCTAAGGCTGGTGTTATCATTTGAAACATTTAATAACAAGGTGCTACTGGAAGCCAAGTCCTAAGGAGAATTTCTGTTGTTGTTATTTGTTTTAATAAACAAATTTACGTACATGTGCAATGTGGGTCAAGGGAGTTGGGGAGAATGAAACAAGGCAAATTCCTTACCTTTTAAAAAGAAATCTAATTCTTCCTGGGGGACTCTCCCTTCTGCTTGTTCTATCTTGATCGTCATATTGAAAGAAAAGAGTAGTTTGTGCTTCTCAAACAACCCTGAAAAGAAACAACAGAATTTAAAATTAATTTTTAAGACTGAGTTTCTTAAGCATAACATGCTTAAATTTAAGAGAAATGAAACACCTGGACTATACAGTTGCATCGAGCCCACGGCATCTGATGCCCATAACTAAGTGCAAAAAAATATGGGCTCAGTTTATGTCATGCCACACACACACTCCAATGGGTAAGACTGCATCCAAAACAGTGTTACTTATAAGAGCAGGCAGTGGGCTAGGTGTGGCTGTGGTCTGCCAGTCTCTATTGTAGAGCAAGTACATCTCATCAACACCCTTTCCTGAGAGGAAGATGCAAAACACTAGTTTTGTTTTGCTTTTTTAACAGAAGAAATGTATTCCTGGAAAAAAGTTGCGCTAAGTCAAAATTTGTGAATTTGACTCTATATGAGCTAGAAGGGCTGGCTACTCGAGTGAGCCCTGTGGGAACAATGGCCCTTGCCCTCTCTCCTGCCCAGCTGGTACAGAAGGGATTGTGCTGCCCCTCCCCCTGACCCTAAATCCTTAAGTGGAAGCCCTGAGCCCAAGGACCTTGGGATATGACTGTATTTGGACACAGGGCCTTTAAAGAGTCAATGAAGCTAAATGCGGCCCTTAGGGGTAGGCCCTGACCCACTCTGATGGATGTCCTTCTAAGAAGAGGGAGTTTGCGCACAACACCAGCCGGGCTCACACACACTGAGCACACTTGTCCTAAGGGGCAGGAGGAGGTGCTCACCCGTGCAGCCGTAGTTGTAGATGTTGAAGGTCAGCGTGTCCATTATGTTCCTTAACCGCTTCATCAGAATGGAGTCAGGCAGCGACTTCTTGAGTGACAACCCAAAGACCTCGAGGAAGGCACTCAGGGAGTACTGGTACATGGCGTTCACGAGGGCCATCTCAGACAGCACGAAGAACAGGATGGCCCCCCGCCGAGCGGCCGGCCGGTAGCCATCGCGCAGCCTGTCGATGTCCAAGGCCGTCTTCTCCGCCAACTTGAGCTTCTCTGACACCTAAAGAAAAGGTGCACATTGCCACGAAAACAGGGAGGCTTAGACCCATAACCAGGAAGACTATGACATGGGCAAGAAAGTGAGAAGGCCGAGGGCGCAGTGGGAGGGGCAGCAAAGAAATCCACGCAGAGCTCACAGGGGCTGGGAAGGCAGCCACCCGCTCTCGAGATTGCTGGACATGAGTGGCTTGACTGCCCTCTTCTCATAGTCCCTGACTTCTAAGTGGGGACTCACAACCTCCGCCTTTCATCCCATATGCGGGTGGCTCCTCCCAGACCGCAGGAGAGGAGCACGTGACCCAGGTCCAACCAATCAACACATAGCATCCCCAGGCCATAGGGCTGTTTTGGGATGGGCGTGCGACGTCAGTAACTCTCAGGACCTTCATGATAGGGAGACGCAAAGATTCTCACTTGTCCCTTTGGACTTAACCCTGAGGGAACATGAAGCCCAACCCATCCTGTGACCATGAGGGGAGCTTGGCTCCATTGGGGTGGGGTTGGGGGTGCAGAGAATGAAGCCAGCCCAGCAGAAGGCCCGGCCCAGAAATGGAAAGAAATGGAGTCTTGATAATGTGCTTGGAGTCCTGGATCCAGCCCTACCTGAAGCCACCCTGGACTTTTCTGCTTTCTAAGCTGATTAATCCCCTTTTGACTTAAGCCAGGTAGCGCTGGGTTTTCTGTTACTCTCAATTGACAGAGGCGGGGGTGCGCATGAGGCCCTGGGAGTGCCTCCAGGATTTCCCTCCCCATGGGACACCTCATAGAGGTGGCCTTTGCTCACCAGGCACGCTCTCACGTGACTCAGAGCCCAAGTCTGATGACAGCACAGGTTGACGTCCTCCCGCCTGCACCCCAAGCCCTCCACTCTGAGACCTGGGGCCAGCCACGCGCCAGGCTGGTCTCGTGCTGGAACCGGCTCGCACCTCCATGGCTTTGGACTTGGTCTCCTCCAGGGTGTACACCAGGTCCACGTTGTCCAGCATGTTCCCCGTGGACGTCGCCAGCTCCCGCAGGAGGGAGTCCTCCAGGTCCTTGAGCAGGTTCTTGTTCTCGCTCGTCTCCTGGATCAGGTGCTCCCTCTGCTCCTCCAGCTCATGCTTCTCATACGCCACCAGCACGCTCAGCAGCTGGTCCTCCAGGCCCTTCAGTGTGACTGGGGGGACAGAGGAGGCCCTCGCTGCTGCGTCCCCAACACGCTGGCCTGGGGCCCCCGCCAGCGTGTCGGGAACATGAGGACTCAGGCTCCTCCCACACCACTCTCCAGCCACGAGGTAAAAAACGTCACAACCACATGGAGATGCTGTTCTACAGCGTGGGAGATAGAAAGAGTGAGGAAAGATCAAAATGAAACCCAGGGCTCTGTGTACTGGGGAGCCCTCACTGAAAGTGTACCCAAACTTCAGAAACCTATTGAGAACCTGTATGACAGCCCTGAAAACTGTGAGAAGTGGCATTCAGTTCCTGACAGATTTCAGGGAAGAGGAAGGGGAAACCCAGTTGTGTCATATACTTACACACACACATGCAGGGCTACTTCCCGCCCCAACAGAAAGGAGTCTCACTTCCCTCCAGGTGTGGCCATCTGGGCCCTGGGCCCAAGGCACATAACTCACAGCCTTCCTGGGTGTGGCTGCATCAAGAACTGACCAGTTACGATGCGGACTGTGAGGACTGCTCTGGGGTCGCTGAATGGGGTCACTAGGAGAGCCTGGGCCTCAGGCTGTGGTCTCCATGGTGACCACCTTCCCTTGCCTCTGTGGCTCTGTGGGTTCTTACCTGTGTAATTGATCACCATGGCTTTCCCGAACACGGCCGGGACGTATCGGGGGTTGGCCAGCTTGGTGTTTAGATAGAGTCTGAAGTTGGAATCGTAGTCCACCTCCTTGTCTCCCAGGATGATGAACTGCCGGCCTTGGGAGACTTTGATGTTCTTTTCTAGGACGTTGTCAATCACGGGGTCAATGTACTCTTCCACGTCATGGAACAGAAAGGGGGTCCCGTACTTTATGGCCATCTCCAGCTGCTTGAGGAAGTCGGGGTCATTGAAGGACGAGACCTGGAGGACAGGGGAGGCACATGCTGAGCATCAGCCCACGTGTGGGGAGAGCAGCGCAGGGAACATAAAGATGAACCAAGCGTGATCTTCACCTTCAAGCTGCCCACAGCCTGAGAGGCAACGCAAAGACCAAGAGCAGCATATAAGCCAGGTGCTTCGCTCTGCCTGCGGGACTCAACAGGGCAGGCTGGGGCTGGGGGCTCCGCCTGGGGGGTCACGGTGGTGGCATTCCCACTGGGCATTGCTAGAGCCCAGGACTGCCAGGGACAGGTGGTGGGAGAGCTGGGCTGTGTGCCCTGAGGAGGGCCAGGGACAGCAGAGAACACCCAGGGGGGCACCGGTGTACCCGGAGGTTGTTCTTCTCCTCCTTCCTCTTTATCCAGTTGAGGGCCTGCTGTTGGGGATCGATGCAGAGAGGGAAGCGGCTGGCCCGGGTGGTGAGGATGCCGTTCTGAATGGAGAGCTCATCGGGGGGCAGTCCCTGGGAGCCCCACCTGGAAGGGTCGTGACAGGAAAATCCATCTTTGTGGATTTTTGCCAAGTTGTGAGCCCAGCACTAAGAGTGGAAGGATAGGCTTTCCGGAACAATCTACCAATCCTGAGACTGGCCCACCCTCCTCAGAGTCTGGGTGCTAGATCTGCAGTGCACCCCACCATTCCTGTGCAGTCAGATCAGCTGTACCCGAGCCGTGCCCTGAAAGGGTGACCCCACATGGACCCTGGCCTGGAGCACCCCTCCTCCCCTGGCTCCGGGCTGCGCACACCTGCTGATTTCAACGTCATCTGTGAGCAGGCTCTCTAATCGGAATGGCTGGCTCAGGGGAATCCCCCGCTGCAGGACGTCAAGCTGCCACACATGGTGGACCATCTCCTCACGGAACTCCCACGTGAAGGCACCCTCGTAGCTCAGGAAGGCCGCACACAGCAGGCAGTCCCCCAGCAGCTTCACCCGCCGGTGCATGAGCTCATCCAGGTCCTTCAGCCACCTGGCACGGGGGGGCGGGGGGGGGGCGCTGAGGTGAGCAGCTAACTTCCAGCACAGTCAAAAGGAACATTCCAGAAGAACGAGCTAGACCCACTGCTAATGCAGCCAGTCAGACAGCAGCATTTCTCTGAGAGACAGAGATTGTCAGCTCATTTTGCCACTTTCCTCCCCGTGAGCCTCATGTTTTGAAAGACTGTGTTCAATTCCAAGGCTCAGCAGAACCTAGCATCCAACAAGGGCCTCGATGAACGTTGGTAGAACACATTCTGTCTCAAAGCTGCTTACTAAGCAGTAATCTCAGTTTTGGAATGCTTAATCAATAACTTCTAAACACCCGGGCAGAGCTCATGAGCTCTGGCCCTGCTTGGGGACAAAATTCTACCCAAGATAAAAGAAAGTGTCTCATTTGGCCTCTTCTGGGTTTCAGAAATCCTAAACATGGCTTGTTTCCCACAAGCAAACAATGTTTTCATATCACCTAAACCGGGGCCACATTAGAAACTACTGTCATATCCATGGACCAGCTATGGCCAATGACCTTGCCCAAGAGCATCAAATAGCCCCTCCTACTTCAGACAGAAGCTCAGGACAGAACAAGCCACAAGCGTCCAATGACAGGAGTGGGCTCCTCCACCAGACCCATCCAGAATGGACTCAGGGTTAAAAGTCACCAAGGAGTAAAGGTTCCTAAGATTTAGGGTGGCAGTGTGGGGGAGTGCACTGAGTGAGCTGACCTGATGTTCTCAGACCCCAGCCCTGAGATGAGCTTGTCGGCTGCGATCAGCCGTCGCTCCATGATTTCAGCTTCTTCCTGCAGCTTCTGCTTTTCTAGTATGGCTGCCTCATATTTGGCTCCTAAAGTTTCCAGTTCTTTTTGGATCGCTGCCAGCTCATTCTGGATCCTTTCTAGTTCACGCTTCGTGAGGTAAAAATTCCGCTCCAGCCTGGCCACCTAAGTGGAGACAATTTGCAGAATGGTGAGGAGAGGACTGTCGTGGGGCAGGGACAAAATAGATGTCCATTCTGCCTCTCTAATGAGGCTCATGCTTTGGGGGCCACCATGTGCCACAGCGCCATTCAATGGTTTGCTACAAAAGCCCACATCCCACTAGAAAAAGATGTCCTGCACCTAAGATCCATGTGTACTGAGGCCACACAGTAAGGTGGCACTGCGGTTCTAAGTCAAAACCCAGTGAAGGAGTGCACGGATGACAGTACTGGTCTTACTATTGGGTCTTAAGTTTTCTGAGTAATAAAATGCTGTATTATAAATCAATATCAAAATATGGCTCAAAGTGATAGTATCAGCCTTACAGTCCTCTTTGTGCTGTGTGCTCTCCATGTTACTTTGACCCAGTGGTTCTCTATTGGGGTTGATCTTCACACACACACGGGGACATAGCAATGTCTAGAGACATGTTGGTTGTGGAAACTTGGGGGTAGGAACAATGGCATCTGGTGGTTAGAGATGGGTGCTGATAAACATCCCCCAGTGCACAGGAAGCCCCACAACAGAGAGCTGCCGGCCTCAAGGTCAGCAGCACCAAGACCAAGAGACCCTGAGAACGATTCTGAACATCTGATATTCTACTCTTTTCACACAAAATTTGAAAATCTTTCAGACTTAGCTTTTGTCGGTTCCAATTACATCTAACTGAGAGCTGTAATTTGGGAACATTATTTATTGGGGAAAATGTTTATGCAGCTTAAAATCAGAACCTTGCTGGAATTCTTCCAGCGAAGCCATGGACACATTAAGTCTGCCCCCAAGTTGGTCTCTTAGGAGCAGCGTTTGGGTCTTATAGACGGGCCATACCTTCTCTCTTTTGGGCTTGATTTCTCTAAAAACATCACAGTAGCCCATGACGGCTTCAACGAATTTCAGCATTCCCAGGCCTGCCTTGCTCACAGCTTCCATTTCTTCCGTTGTGGTGTTGAGAGTCTTCAAGAGGGCTAAGAGTCCAAGACAAAATGATTTTGATGAGCAGTGAGCTTCATTTTGGGAAAATAAAATGGACAAGGGAAGTGCAGCTAGTCCTTATTCCTCAGTCCCCCTGTGAGTGGGACCCACAGCTCTCCCATGGACAACTGGGTGAGTCCAAACCAAATGAGTTCTGCATAAGAGGACGTGTAACCCTTTCCCCATTGCCCCGAGAATACTCGCCAGCAGCACTTGCTGCTGCAGTGTCTATCCTGAGATTAACTCGTGGGTTAGTGCTAACCTTATGCCCAAAGTATGCCATGAAATACCTTGTTTCTATTAGTATTTTCCCATCACTCTAGCATATCGACAGTCTTTGGAAACAAATGATATCATTCTATTTATAGCATTCTGTTTTCAGTAGTGGTGTTTCCATTTACAAAACACAGTCATTCTCAATCGCTAAAAATGTCAAGTCCTAGAAAATGTAGCATTCCTACCAGTGAAAAACATTATTCAATACTGATCATCATATACATTTCTGTTACATTAAGATTAGAGACAAGTTCTGTTTAGAAATAACTCCAAACAGTTTTTATATTTTATTTTCACATTGAAAACCAGTCAGATTTGCTTCAGCTTCAAAAAGTGTGTTTATGTAAAATCACACAACTGTAGCATCAAGCTGCGTGACTGTCTTTCTAAACAGGAAATGGGGGGGAAGCCAGGATGGCTCAGTGGGTTAAGCGCTCACTTTGCAGCCCCGGGGACTGAGGATCGAATCCCGGCCCCGGCCCGTGTGGACCCATATGCTGAACTGGGGAGTGCCCCCAGTTCAGTTCTCACCGGGCGAGAGCCCGGCCCAGTTCCTGACCTGGGCAGCCCCGCCCACCTGTGGAATGAAAGTATGTGGAAAAACCAATGATGTGCAACTATGGAGACTGCTCTAGGCCCTCCCCTTCTCTCTGTCTCTGTCTCTGTATGTCTCTCTCTGTCAAAAACAATAAAAATAAATCTTTAAACAGGAAATGGGTTAAGATGATGATGAGGGAGGAGCACAGGGTACTGCCCCCTGGGTCACCCTAGGGCCCAAGCACCTCCACGTGACAACCTATAGGCCCTTATGGTCACCACCACCTTCACCTGCACCCTTGTCCCCAGAGTAAATTCACATAAATGGAAACCCATCTAATTAATAATCAAGGGAGGAGAGTTCCTTGTGTTTTCTCAGCTATTGTGTTGTCTTTTGTGTTTCATTTAGTTTTGTTTCTAAGAGGCTGAGAAAGAGCATTAAAGTTCTGAACAAACCACCAAGATAAACAGGGACACTATAAAGGCATATTGCCTTTTGCAAAGACCACCATGGCTCCTACAGCTAAGTGCCTGGACAGGCCAGGAGTCAGGCGGAAAGTGAACACAGACGGTCCACAGCCAAAGACCAGGGGCCCGGCCTGGGCGGCCCCATCCCCTCCCACCTCCTCAGCCACCTGCAGATGGCTTCATGCTGGTGACACCAGAGGAGGGCACCGCCGTTCCTGTCGGACAAGATGCGCACAAGGCCAGGCCCGGCTGGTATCCGAGAGCAGGGCCTGTCTCCTACGGGGGAGCCAGAGCGACTGGCATAAAACATGCAGCCGGTGATGGCTGCTCCTGCCCAGCCAGCACTGGCCCTCCTGCTCATGTGACAGTGCTGCCATCATCCTCTGGAGCAGTCATATCCATCCACAGGGCCACGGTGACTCCACATGACCACAACAGGAGCGTCTGCCCATGACAAGTGCCCTGCAGGTTCTCCACCCCTACCCCATGACCCAGCCATCCCAGCCTCTGCCTCCACTCACCTCTGGTATTCTTAACTTGGCTCTGGGTAATCGAATCAAAATCCATCTCCATCAGCGACCGCAGGAAGTTCGGGTCAGACATCATGCCCTTGGCAGTCTTCCAGTTGAGTTCTTTGTAGCCCTTCATGATGAGGATGCATTCACACACCGTCTGCACCTGTTTCGGGGGCTTCGCGAAGGACCTGGGGAGAAACAGGATCTTGTGGGCGCTGGGTCAGGGACCGGCCTGAGGGAGGGTTCCAGGAAGCGTGATCCTCCCAGCATCCTGCCTTAGAGAGGACCCTGCCTCCGCTGCTGCTGCTGCTGCTGCTGCTGCTGCTGCTGCTGCTGCTGCTGCTGCTGCTGGAACAAAGAAAGTCATTCAGGCAGGAGCTGGAGGGGAGGGCAGGGGTGGGGCGTGGGGTTGGAGGGAGGGTCAGTCTCCTGGAACCAGATCAGGCATCAGAATCATTTCGGGGGGATGGTCATTAACATGGAGACCCCTATACATCAGTATGTCAGGGCAGGGCCTGAGAATCTGAGTTTTTAATTACACCCTGGAGTAAGTGATTCCTCAGGTAGCCGCTGCCATTACTGTCACCATTGTCACCAGCCTAGCTCTGCGTAGTCACTGCAGAAGAGGGCTCCAGGGCCCCGAGAGCCTGCCTGTGTTCACGCAGTCTGTGGGTCCGGGGCCCCTGCGTCCTGGGCTCCACCCCCCATGCTGCCCCTTGTTTTATTTGTCTTTGATGAAACCAGACTGTGCTGCTCCAGCACTCAGCGCCCTGACCCTCCTGGGACCCCAAAAGGAACAGGTGAGTCCAGCAGTGTGGGAGCAAAGGCCCGAGAAGGGACGGGTGGCCCGCGCTGTGCTCAGTGGGGCCGCCTGGCTGCCTGCTGCCCAGCCAATGTCTGTGAGAACCACACAAGTCATGCCACCACCAAAGCCGAAAACAGACAGAAGCAGAAGGGATGAAAGGCAAAGGAAAGGGAGGAAAAGAAGAGAGAAGAGCAGCGGGTGACAGAGGACCCTGGAGGGCACGGAGCAGCAAAGGGGAGGGGCAGGAGTCCAGCCATTGCATGAGGCCAGAATGAGGGGAGGCTAGATGAGCGGGGCCGAGGCAGGGAGGGAGGGAAAGGCAGGGGTGGGTTTGGGGGGAGCCCTACTGCATAGCAGTGTGGAGACTTTCTACACTGGGCAAACCCACAGCCTCCCACTTGCCTCAGACAAGAGAAGACAGGGAACCACATAGCGTAGGGACAAGCCAGGGCACATCTCCAACCAGAGTCTGATGATGAAAGCAGTGGTCCTGAGTCACTGGGGAGGGTTCAGTTATGCTGGGGTTAGGGGCTTAGGAGAAGCAGGCAACACTATCACCTGCTTTTAAAAGGTTTCCTTCAGAACTGCTGAAGGCCAGGCCCCGACCACCACTGTTCTCTGAATAGTCAGAGGAGGAAAGAATCAGTGAGCCGTTCTCAGACACAAGGTGGAGAGAGCCCAGGCTTCAGAGCAGGGTCCTGCACCCTGGGCATGCTGGAAACTGTCCAGAGTTCTCAGTTTTCCCATCTATGAAATGGGCAAGCAGAACCAAAACCTCCAGCTCCAAAATCCTATGATTCCATGAAAGGGAAGTTCTCTGCTGTCAGCTTACAGACTGTTCCCAGGAACCACGCTTGCCCAGCACATGTCACGTTGGTAATGCCAATGACTAAGGTGTCCCAAATACTGAGGCTGCAAGTCTGCAAAATGGAAACATTTCGGTTTTATACGATTCCTTCTTCTATCACAAAAGAAACTCAGGGATGAGAGACAGAGATAGAGATGATGGGGGGGAGGGAGACAGAGACGAGAGAGGCTGAGAGAAAGGGGTGACATGCTGCCCTCTTTGAAGGAAAATATCATTATAAACCCCACTCCCCACGTCCCTCACTCACTCTACCCCAGACACTCCAACTGTCTCTGCTTTTCTCTTGAGCAAAGCTCCTTCTAGCCTCCAGGAGGGCCCCCCTCTAACCTCCAGGGGCCCCCATCTAGTCTCTGGGGGATCCCCCTCTAGTCTCCAGGAGGGCCCCCCTCTAGCCTCCAGGGGTCCCCATCTAGTCTCTGGGGGATCCCCCTCTAGCCTCCGGGAGGGGCCCCCATCTAGTCTCCATCCTACACCTGGTGAGTTCCTGCCCCTCTAATCATGTCCTCCTTTGAATGTCACTCTGGTCCCTGATTACCCACCCACCAGACTGGGTTAGGTCCCTCACTGTCCATGGTCAAGGCAGCCAAGGCCTTCCCTCCCTAACCTTGCCCTGGGTGATCCTCCTGCACATGTGGGTGCCCCGTGTGAATGTCCATGCCTCCCAGGCTGTCAGCTCCATGCAGGGGAGACCCCACCTGCCTGCCCCCAGCCCACCCAGCCCGGGTGCCGCACAGGCTGGGCGGGTAGCAGACACAGTGGCCGAATGAACAAAAGGAAGAAAAATAAAATCACAGGCACAGTAACAAAGGGAGACTGTTACACAACAGGGAAACATCCACTTCTGATCTTCACTGCTCCTAATCATGCCGCCTGAACATTTAACAAGTCCTACAACGGGGGCTAAGCAGGACAGAAAGGCAGTGCGAGTCCAGCATTAAAGCCTTATGAAGTTGTCCGGTGCACGTGCTGACCTGTCACACCCAATGCCCACATGACCTGACAGGAAGCCGGGCTGTAGTCACCTGGAAAAATAAAGTGGGATCCAAACTCACATTGGATCCCTGGAAAAAAATCCCAACAAGATCACAGATTTAAGTGTAAAGAATTAATCTGTAAAAGTACAGGAAGAAGTCTTGGAGAAATTATTTTATAATCTTCCAGCTGTAAGACATTTTAAGTATAACATGATATCCTAAAAGACATCAAATAAAATATTGTTAACATTTGTCACATAAAAATTGTATACACGGCAAATACAAATGCACACACAAACCTCATAAACAAAGTCAAATGACTAATGACAAATTGAGAAAAATATTTGCAACTCACATCATGGATAAAAAGCTAATTTCCCTATTATATAAAAACCTCTTAGAAATAGATAAGGAAAATAAAAGTAGCAATAACAACAATCCAACAGATAAATGGGCCAAGAACATTAACAGAAAATGAAATACACGTAACTCTTACACACATTTCTCACATATTAAAAAAATGACCTTATTCACCGGAAGGGAAATGTAAATGTACATTAAACGACACAAATACCACTTTTCATCTACAAAACAAGCAAAAATCCAAACGTTTCGCAGTGCCCTCTGCTGGTGAGGCTGTGAAAAAGCAGGCCCTCGCGCAAGATACACGGGAGTGTGAACGGCTCCCGCCCCGCGGGGATGGGAGGCAACAGCCGTAGACATTGTAAATGCACACGGCCTTGGATCCCACAAGTCCACTTCTGAAAACGTGTCCTCCCGGGAGACTTGCCAACGTGTACACAGTGACACGTGGTCGGGGTTATTCTTTGCCACACTATAAAGACAAAAGACTGGAAACAGGCTAAAGATTCACGAATTAGGGCTGGTTGAGTCAGCGATGGCACCAGCCCTACAATGGAAGGTGATGGGCTGTTTAGAAATATGGGGGGAGTTCCTCACATATCAACACAAAAAAAATCTCTAAAACATACTGTTGGGTGGCAAGGCCAAGATGCAGGGAAATACGTCCAGTGCACCGTTAATACAATACACAGGTGTCTCTTGTTCGACAAACCCTCAGAATCCAAAGTCAGAAACTGAGGACACACTGGTGTATCGGGCGCCTGGAGTGTCCACAGCGACTCTGTGGACGGCTGCATGAGGAATGAAAGGCAACCGCCACCTGCTGAGTTGGGGGAGGGGGTGGGTGGAGGAGCTTTTCACAGACCATCGTTTTGATGTTGGAACTGTGATCCTGTGTGCAACCCAGTCCTGAGAGCTTGCTACATAATGGCTCACTTGATCCCCCTAACAACCCTGATGTTGAGGGGGCAATATTTTTTTATTTTTTTTATTTTATAGAGAGTAATTATTTTATCTTCAGTGCATATTTATTATTTTTTTTATTTTACTTTTGACAGATAGAGAGAGAGACAGAGACAGAGACAGCTAGAGAACCGAACTGTGGGAACTCCCCAGTTCAGCATGTGGGTCCGCCTGGGCCGGAGCCGGGATTCGATCCTCGGTCCTCGGGGCCTCAAAGCGAGCGCTCAACCCGCTGAGCCGTCCCAGCTTTTCCCCGGGGGCAATATTTTTTAAAAGATTTATTTTATTGTTTGAGAGAAGGTGTGTGAGAGAGAGAGGAAGGGGGAGGGCCCAGAGCAGTCTCCATAGTTGCACATCATCAGTTGTGAAATGGTTTCACTCCACACAGGTGGACGTGGGGCTGTGTGGGGTGGGACAGAACTGGGGGTCCCCCACATGGGATGGGAGAACCTCCACCGCCATCCCAGTGGTCGCTACAGTTCAGCTTATGGGTCTCATGGGCCGGGGCCATGAATCAAACCCTGGACCTCTCAATTGCAAGGCTAGCACTCAACTGCTGAGCTATCCCGGCATCCCGAGGGGACAATTATTATAATGCCCATTTTACAAATGAGGAAATTGCTGCACAGAAAAGGTAGGTAACTTCCCAGAGGCCACACAGCTTTCTCGGGAGTTGCACACCCACCTCACAGCTGTTTCAGGGGTGGCTCAGGCACACCATCTAACTGCAGGGGATACGCATCAAGTGTTCCATGTGGCCCCATGGAAGCCCCCTCTGACCCCTCTCCCTTGGTTTTTTTAAGTGGGGACTCATAGTCCCCCTCTCCAAATAAATTCCCTTCAAAAATCCTTCCCAACTCTGCTCTCACAATGTCTTTATTCTGCTGACCTGGCAGTGGTGCCCACGATTCACACAACCTGGTGGCTGGTATTTCCCTGGACAACGCGGACGCCAACATTCTCTCCCATGATGCACCTGGGATTTCTACTTCACTCTGGCCCTTCAGTCTAAACATCCACCACACGCTCCTGCCACGTTGAAACCTCCTCACACCTCACTGGGACCACACTGCAAACGCTGAAGTTATAGCTTCTTGCTCCCCCGTCCTGGGACCAGCTAAACATTCGGTTCAAATTCACACATTTCACTACAAGCAAACGGCGAGGACAGCCGGCAACAAGGGGCGCTGCTCAGCTCTCAGTGAAAGATGTGCACAGAGAACCAGCACCGTGCGCCGGGGATCCGGAATCCCTCTCCCGTGAGGCCAGTAGCCCTCTCTGAAAATGAGGATGTGATGGGGAGTGAGGAGAGGAGGGAGCTCAGGTCTCTCATTGGGAGGCATGTGGGGACAGGCAGAGACAGGGACAGGGACTGGCTGGTGGGCAGACGCTTCTTCTTGCTGGCTTCACCCATGGGGCTGAAGTCACCAATGAGAACGGCTAACAGCGGGTGCCCTGCAGGGAGAAGGCTGGCCTGCCCACCTGCCCGTCCCCTTTGCCTGGCAGCACACAGCCCTCTGGCTGCGGGAGACAGGTCATTTCACAGACTGGTTTGCAAAATGTCTGGGGGCCGCAATAAAGACCCACCCTCCCCAGCGCTCACAGGCCCACTTGGCTAGAGAAGGGTGGGAGCATCTCCCGTGCACGCTCCACTGCCACATGGCTTTGCCAAGCTGTCTCACAGGCACTGGCCTCTGCCTCCAGAGAGTTCCCATGAGAATGGATGACTACAGAGCCCCACCTCCCCCACTCAGCCCATTCAGGATCCCAGGCTACTTTGTGAATCAGCCTGGGTCCCAGGCCAGCAGGCCCTGCTACGGTCCAGCTGGGCAGCCTGGAGCAGGCCACCTCGCCTCCCTGGGCCCCACTGCCCTCACCTGCAAATGAAGGTAACAATCCCCCCATGGAAGGTGCCTGGTGCAGGGGTTGACACGGGGCCGGCTCTGTGACACCTAACAGCCACGATTTCATGACTGTGGTCAGGAGTGACGCTGGGGGACAAGCACAGTGGGGATGCCACCAGTCACCTTATCTCAGTCACGTCTGACTTGTCCAGCTTCTGCAGCTCCAGCTTGGCAGCCTCCAGGATGGGCATGACCTCGGCCAGGGCCGTCTCGGCCTCAGCCTTCTCCACCGCAATGATCTTGTTCTGCTCCTCTATCTCCATGGCTTTTTCTTCTGCGAGCTTCTTCTTCTCCTCCGCTGTTGGGGGAGGTGGAAGTTAGTGAAGCCGCGAGTATGGGGAGCATGGGCCCCTGTCGCTGAGCCAAAGGAGTTCATGGCCCCGAGGGTCGCGGCTGGGCCTTTAGGGATCTGATGGGCTTTGGCCCACATGGCGGCCTCAGGTTCCCCTTCAGAACAGAAGCCCTCGGGGTGTGGCAGGTCTCTGATTCGGACCCTCCCACCCACATCCCAGCCACTCCATAACCCATGACAGCACCCAGCCCTGGGTGTCCAGGGCACGCTGAGGACACCAGGGCTGTCCCCCTGGTTTGGGTGACTGAGACCTCTCTGCCTCTTCACCACCATTTCCTACGTTCATTCAGGTGCAGCTCAGCAGCGACCGCCACTGCCTGCTCCCCCTGTCGCTCAGTCTCATCACTTTATTTGCTGCAGGACACTGATCGCAATCTGAAATTTCATCTCCTCACTGGCTTGCTGGTTGTCTGGTTCTGCTCATTAGAATGGAGGAGCATCTCCCCAAGGGCTGTCACCCCAACATTTAGAACAGGACTTGGCTCACAGTAGGTTACTGGGTTGAATAATGTCCCCACAAAATTCAAGTCCACCCAGAATCTCAGAATTCTATTTGGAACAAGTGTCTCTGCAGATGTATCTAGTTAACTGCAGCTACACTGGGCCCTAAATCCAATGACTGTGTCCTTAGAAGAAGGCCATGTGGTGATGGAGGCACAGGGTGGAATGATGCAGCTCCTAGTCAAAGAATGCCCAGGGTGCCAGCCACCCCACAAGGGGAATGAGGCAGGAAGGAGCCATTTCAGACTTCTGGCCTCCAGACCATGAGAGAATAAAAACTGTTGTGTTAAGCCATCCAGTTTATGATGTTTCATTGTGGCAGCCCCCAGAAATGAATACAGTAGGTGTGCAATAAATGTATCTTCTGATGTGGCGTTCTCTCGGGATTCATCTTCACAGCCAACAAGCAGGCGCTGGTGGGGTGTCTGCCACGGGAGACATGGCTTCCCACCCCCGTCAAATCCTTATGTAAGACACCAGCTCTGGGTCAGGCCTGTGGTGGGGTCTCAGGGCCTTCAGGGGGAGGTGCCTGCGTGGAGCCCTGTCCCGTGGTATGTGTGTGGGGGGGCTGGCCCCACACTCACCTATGGCCGTATTGGTGGAGATCTCCTCCAGCAAGGCCTCGCAGGCAGCTGACTTCTCAGCCAGCACAATCCTCTGCTCAGCCAGCTTCTGGCTCAGCTCATCCAGCTGGATGGTGGCCTCCTTCAGCTTGTCCAGCCCCCCCTCCAGACGCTTGCACTGAGCTGAGGAAAGAGGGCACGTGAATTCATGACCTGGAGTGGGGGGTGCCATTCCCAGCACGTCGGCATGGATTCTAGGACCTCACTGCGACTCGCCCAGCCTAGGCTCACAGGAAAGTGGGGGATCATGTTCATGGGATGTCAAGCATCTTCCAGTACCTCCACGCCATATTGGGATGGCACCAGCCAAAAGGAATATGCCGTATTTTTCAGTGTACAAGATGCCCCATGTATAAGACAACCCCTACTTTTCTAACCCAACATTAAGAAATAAATACACAGGTTACTCCCGTGTAAAAGACAACTCCAATTTTTGGTGTAACAATTTTAGACAAGAGTATTGTCTTATACACAGAAAAACACGGTACTTCTGAAAATAGCCCCTCATTTGGCCAAGAGACAGGACATTCTTCAAAACCATTTTTCAACAGAGCATACTGCTGCCATCAAATATCTCTAAGGCAATGAGAAGTTAGAGCTAAGAAAGTTCACAGCCCAGCACACAAACGTAAAACTAAGAACATGCCAGGGCCCTGCCCACTCAGGAGAATCCTGATCCCCAAAACGCAAAATCCAAGATGGGCCTCTGTCCTGAACTCGCCTCCTGCTAAGACACGTCTGCTTAAAGAAAAGATCGGAGCTTGGATCCCTACTTGACAATGACGATTTCTGTTAACCAGCTCCTCCCCACATCTTACCTATATTAAACTGAGTTTTCTCATCCAGTAATTTCGAGTATGTGTTAATAAAATCAAGGTAATTCTTGGGAGTTACGTAGTTGCTACGCCTCAGCTTCTGTAGAAATTGTGTGCTGAACTCGCCCACCGATTCATGGACCAGAACCACATGTTCTACCACATCTTCTATGTTTTCTCCTGGGATCATCGAGTTATTCCCTGAAGAAGAAATGAGAAAGGTACCTCTTAGAGAAAGGAAAAGAGCAATTCCTCAAACTGCTACAGAATTCACATAGGGCCCAACAATTCCACTCCAGGTGTGTGGCCCCCAAAAGAATGAAAAAATGGAGGCAGGCAGACTCCTGTACACCAGTGTTCACAGCAGCATCACTCACAGTAGCCAAAGTGGAATATTAATCAACAGATGAGGGACAAACACAGTGTGGTCTAACCATACAGTGGAATATTATGCAGCCTTAAAGAAGAAGGAATGTCTGACATATGCTGCAACATGAATGACCCTCAAAAACATGCTAAATTAAAGAAGCCAGACACACAGAACAAGGGTTGCGTGATTCAACTTATACGAAGCATCTAGAATAGGCAAATTCTTAAAGACAGAAAGTAGGTTAGTGGTTACCAGGAACCGTGGGAGGTGGGATGGGGAACAGGGGAGCAGGGTTTCAGTCCTACAACAAAAATAATATAATATAAAAATGTTTTCAGAAAAAAAGAAAGGAAAACAGCAGTTATCACTTGCTGGTGGCTTTTCTGGACTACGGTACTGATCCAAGCTCTAGTATTTGCTCTGAGAACACAGCAAAGTCTCTTCCAACTGGTAGGAAGGTCTGTCTCCTGACTAGCTAAGGAACTGTGGGGAGAGGAACTTGGGATTTCAGGACAGAAATTCACCCAGTGTCCCCCCGTCCCCCCCCTCCCCCACAACTCTAACCCCTGGGCCCAGCACATATTGGGTGCAAAGTGCATCCTCCTGAAAGTCTGTCAAAAGAATCCGTGATCAGTCCCAGTGCCAAGATCGCACTGCTCAGACTATCTAACAGACTTCAGCTGACCTTGAATTCTACCGGTGGCCAACACACCAGAGCTCACAGACCAGTTGTACAGCACACATGAAAACCTCTGCCTTGCAAGTATCCACACTTTGGGGCATGGTCATCCCAATTCTAGGGAATATGTTCTAAGGGAAACAATCCTAAGCAAATTCCATGACACGGAACCACGGGACCCTGAGATGGCTCACACGCCTATGATGTCAAGGTTGGCGAACTATGGCCCACAAGACAAGTCCATCCCACCCCATGTGTGTAAAGTTTTACTGGTACACAGCAACACCTGTTTGTTTCCATATCGTTGATGGCTGCTTTCATGATCCGATGGCAGAAACGAGTAGTTGCAACAGAGACTGTGTGGCCCACAAATCTGAAAAGACTTCTTTTCAGATTTACCATCTGGTCTCTTCACAGAAAAAGTTTGCTGATCCCCAAGTCATATCCTCAGGAAAGAGTCAATAATCAGTCTACTGAAAGGTCCTTCAGGCATCCTTTGGGTCAGGGGTCAGCACATTGTTTCTATAAAGAGCCAAACTGTAAATACATAGGCCCTGTGGGTCGCAGTCTCAGCTGCAATTACTCGGCTTTGCAGTGGTGGCATAAAAGCAGCCATGGACATGTTCTTTGCCTAGTGAGTCTGTGTCCTAATGAAACAGGCAGTGGGCCACCTTGACCCACAGGCCACGGTGTGCCAACTCCTGCTTTGGATAGTAGGTAATCAATTTTTATCTTCAATTGTCCTTCTAAGTCCCCTGAAATGTCTATGGACTAAAACACAATATAAACCAAAAACATACTAAGAGACTAAAAAAACATTCATGGCCATGGGAGTTAACAATGAAGAAATCTACTGGACCAAAATTCAAAGTGGTAACAAGTGGCTTTGTTATACCATTGATGTGGCCGCCGTATTAGCCATCACTTACCTAAAAAAGACTTGGCAACTGCATGCAGGGCTTGGGGAGGCCAAGGCATGAACCAGTCAATGCCAGTGTTATTTACTAGACCTTGGAAAGAAAGAGATGGAAGAGATGACCCCTCTGCAAGCCTGAGCCGCTCAGGAACATAGCTGCCATCTGAAGCACCCAACAAATTGGTGAACAAGCTGGGCATGTTCATCGCATGCAGGCTTTCTCTACCTCAGCGCTGTAGCCATTTGGGCCTGGTACTGCACTGGGGTGGGGGATGGGGGGTACACTGTAGGGTGTTTAGCAGCAACCCTGGCCTCTATCAACTAGATATCAGTAGTCTACTCCCCTCCACATCCCATGTGACAACCAAAATGTCTCCAGGCATTGACACATGTTCCCTAGGGACCTCTGTTCTAGGGGCTCATTTGATATCGCAGGCTCCAGATTTCAGCTTAGTGACCATGTGGTACTTTACTTTGATGGTGGAACCCCAAGATGTGCAGTACCCCACAAGGCCCACACCCTGCTGACAGGGGAAACACAGACGTGCAGGCCCAGCTCCAGAGCACCTGGGAAATTCCTGCACCGCGTCCTCAGGGTGTCTCCCACGGGGGACATGCCCAGAACGATGTGCAGGTGATTCGCGCTCTTGTTCACAAAGTACTGCCACACGGACTCCTTGGCGGGGCCCGTGCCATGCCGCAGCGCTTCCTGTCCAAGCTGACTGAGGATGGACTCCTTTTCCTCTTCCGAGAACAGAGCAGGCACAATTCCTGGGAAGCAAACACATGCCGCGTTTTTGAAGTCTCAGGGCTATTCTCTCTCTAGGTGCTGAAGTGGCAGAAGCATGGGGTCCTGGGGACAGATGACAGTTCACGACACAGGGCTGGGGTCCCAACGCTAAGACCCCAGGCTCACTCGCCCTGTGAAGACCCCTTTGAGCCTCAGTCTCCTCATCCATGACATGGGAATAACAAATGCCTCCTGCCCACCTGAGAGGGTTTTCACATTCATCAAAGCAGGGCTTCTCAACTGGAGCAACTGGACCACAAGAGACATTTTGGTTGTCACAACTTGGGGTGGGGGTACGGGGTGGCTAATGTCATTTAGTGGGTACAGACCAGAGATGCTGCTAAACATTCCAAAATGCACGGGACAGCCCCACAATGAAGAATTATCCCACCCCCAAGGTCATCAGTGCCAAGGATGGAAAACCCGCTACACAGTTAAGGGCTCTCGAGAACAGGCAGCCTCGATCATTTGTGGTGCTATTAAGTGAGGCCATCAGAATCTTCTCAAAGTCATCATAGAAAACACACCCCACGACCTGTGACAGGCTTTACAGACACAGAGAAGAGCAGGGCTGACACAGACATGTTTGCAACCCATGGCTGCTTCTGCGTCATTTAGCACAAGCCTCCTTGGCAAACGAATACGTTATCTGACATCCCACTTGGACCTCCTTGGTGCAGCAAACTCCACAGGTCCCTGATGGCTCTACCTCAGCCTGGTCGTCCCCTCCTAGTAAAGGACACCACCCGGACATCCTCACTCACCCTTGTCCCCTGCATCTTTCTGGCTCCACCTCCAATGTACCTCGTGAGTCTCCACACTTCCCTCCATGCAGCTGCCCACCCTCGTCTGAGTTGGTGGTAGCTCCAAATGGGCCCACTGCTGCTCCTGCTCTCATCTCCCTCCAATCAAGTCCCCACAGGATTGCCAGAGGGGTCTTTTAAAAACAGCAATCTAGACCGCATCATTGCGGTCTCAGCTTCTTTGAGTGGCCCACAGGCCCTGCACAGTGTGGTCCCTTCACCTGGTTTTGTGTCCCCTCCACCAGCTCACCACGCGTCCCGGCATGCAAGCCCCTCACTGTCACGCTGCAGCCAGCACAGCTCCCCTGGCCGGCTGCCCACCCCGTTGGCCTCCCCTGTGGGGAGTAAATGCTTAAAAAGTTCAGCACGCCTCCGACGGGCTCTTTGGAAGCCGAGCATGGAGAGCCTGCCAAGCCCTTGCGTGGCCACCTAGGTACCTGAGGTTAACATGTTGTTGATGAGCTCCAGGAAACCCTCCTCGGCCACATGGGCATCTGTGAACAGGAAGATCATCGTTTTGTTCTCAATGCCCAGTTTCAGATACATGTTCTTCAGGTCTTCCCGGAAGCTGTTCTCTGAGTACCCTCGGCTCAGCAGGATCTCAAACACCTGCGACAGGGACACGGCATCCTCATGAGGTGCTGGTCCCATCCTCTATCTCCAGGCCCTTTTCACTCCCTCTTCAAGGAGGCAAACTCCTCCATTAACTCAGGTCCACACTTCCTAATGTGAAATCCGCTGCCCAGCATCAAGTTTTTAAAAAGCTGATAGCCTTTAACTCATCAAGCTTCTACACATGACCCAGCATTTCCACTCCTGGGTGAGCGCCCAAGAGGAAAGAAAATGTGCCAACGCAGAAACTTGTCCCTGGATGCTCACAGCAGCATGATTCACGGCAGCCAAAAGGCAGGACCAGCCCCCGTGCCCGTGAGCAGATGGACGGATAGACAAACATGGGCTATGATACAATAGAACACAATTCGGCCATAAAAAGGAGCATAGTGCTCCTTTTTACGTGGATGAAGGCTGAACACGTGATGCTGAGTGGGAGAAGCCGCCGCAGGGGACCACAAACCCCACGAGTCTATTCGCATGAGAGTCCAGAATGGGAAAGTCGATGCAGACAGAAAGTAGGTCAGTGGTTTCTTAGGGCTAGGGTAAGGTGACCAGATTTTAACATTGGTAAAGCGGGACACCATTGACCAGGGCGGGGGGAGGGGGTTCTTAATTAAAAATTTGGTCTATCTCCCGCCATTCCCTAGCTTGTCGTGCATTCTTTCCAAAAATCGGGACTTTTTTAAAATGCCGTGGGACGTGGGACAAATTGTTAAAAATCAGGACTGTTCCGCATCTGGTCACCTTAGGCTAGGGGTGCAGGAAAGTAGGGGTTGATAGCTAAAGGGTGTGGATTTCTTTGGAGGGTGATGACAATGTTCTACAATACACTGTGAATCTACCAAAAAGCATTGAATTGTACCTCTTAAATGGGTGAATTATGTGGTCTGTGGAATGTATTTCAATAAAGCTGATTTCTTACAAGAGAATCTAAGAACTGCCTGTGCTGCTTGTGCTGATACTGCAACCGGTGGGCAACCTGCCAACCTGAACGCTGCCCACGGAGGTCTGGGCCCAGCCCTCCTCCACACACGTGCACATCACCAACCACAGGATTTGCTCGTGTTGACTTTCATGCTGACATGGTCTCCATTCCAAGAACAGCACAAGAGGTAGATGCTTTGCATATTCAGCTAAAATAATATTAAGCCCCCCCACAAAAAAAATTCTGTATTACGTGAAAACTTCATGCTATATTATAGGCTGCCCCACTGTTTGCATGAACTACCAATTGCAGAGACCGGCACAGCCAACGACTTCTGGGGCAGGAAGTGGCCTCACCTCATAGCCAGCGGTGAAGGCGGCTAGCCTGGCCAGAGACTGCTTCCCGGAGCCCCCAAGGCCGACCAGCAGGGCATGGCCACAGTCCATCCGGATGACCCTGTGCACACGGGTCAGGTGCTCCAGGGCGTCGTCAAAGAGAACCAGGTTCATTCTGGTGTTGCTCTCATTGTACTCCACGAGGATCTCCTGAGACCATGAAAGAATTCCGAAGGGTCACTGGGTTTTCCGAGACAGACCCTCTCTTCTCTTCCAGGAGGGAGTCAGACAAAGGAGAGGCTGTTTACAATGTCTGCAGTCACTCAAGTCATTACATAATCTAGGTTTACAGGATGCCATGTTTAGCATGCATGCCTAGTCAAGCTTCCAGCTGGCAGTTTGTGACTGGCCAGTGGCGAGCCCACGCTGATGGCAAGACTCAGCTCGTGGATTAAGATGAGAATGACTATGAGAGAGTCAGCAAGTGGTCCCCAAACCTGACTGTGCATTGGAACCCTGGTGCCCACCGTGGGTGCCATGAAGGGACTCTCAGGGGGGCTGTGTGTTTAACAAATTCCTCAGGTCATTCCCACATACCGCAGGATGGGGGAACCCCTGGATCGGATACAAGCTCACATGTGTGGACCAGGAGACAGAAGCTCAGGTGCTGCTCCCAGCTCCGCCTCCAGGGCCCTATGCACACCTGGAACAAAGCCTTGGCTGCCTCATAATCCTGGATGTCTTCATAAATGCGAGCCTCCCCTTCGTGCAGGGCCATCCGGAAGTCTCCAAACAGGATGGGATCCCTCATTACCACCTCCACATCACCCTTAAAATGCTCCGTGACCAAGTTTGCAATGTGCTGTTGTACCTACAAGAGAAGACTGCATAAGGACCCAGACTCAACAACATATGTGTACAAACACTCATTAGGGGAAGAGCATCCACAAGGATTATCTGAGGTCATGTGTGTGAGATGTTTTTTCCAGCTACTACAAGGTGCTAAATAATCCACCCTCCTTTTTCCCCATTGACTTTCATCATTAGTGTCTGTTTTTCTGGCATGTGCTTTATAAAAAGAATACGCTAGAATTTTAAGCTCCCTTTTCACCCAGAGAAGAATTATGTGCTGGGTCCACTGACTGACCAGCTGCTTGTCTGCCGCGCTGATTAATCGGTCGTGGAAGACTCTCAGGCATTCGTTCCTCCACACTCTCACCATCTGAGTCACCGTCTGGAACCTACAGGACAAAAGGGGCCAAATCGACCCCAATGTCATCTAAATGCCACTATTCTCAGGTGGCTACACAGGGTGCGGAAAAGGACAAGTCCCCCAGGCCCCCCCATTAATGAAATTTAATGGAAGCCAACCAATTCGGTGTGAACACCATAAAGTCACCATCCACAACTTATCCCACTGCAGGAAGAAAAAGGACACTATCTACAAATAACATAAGGGACATAAACTGAGCACATGACACTGCTCCGACTTGTTGGAATATATGAATTTAAAATCAGCATCGGGGCCACTGGCAGCTCCTCCTTCTAAGAATCAGCTCCCTGGGGCCCAGTTCTGGAGCTTTCTCTGGTTTCTGGCACAGCCCTCACTCTGCCCTAAATATTTGGAGCTGCCATTCCAAGCCCTCCAACGACACCCAAGAGTAAGTATGGGTATGTGGGAAGGCCTTACTCCATTTTTCAGTTCATAACGCGAATCCACAAAATTGGGGTAAGCTTGTAAATCTACATAGCTGAAAGCACCCGCTAATATAAATACATAAATAAGTATAGTTTTAATGAGAAAATTGATATAACCAAATTTAAATCCCTCCTGTCCTCTGTGCTTACTTCTCCTAAAGACACACATAATACAACCATATTAACTGGAAACAGTCCAGTTGCATGAGCGAAAGGATCCACATGGGCAAATTCTGGCTTTAAGACTGAGGAAGACAGGTCAGCAAAGCGGTCCCACCAGGGGGACACATCTGTCCACAAGTCCACACATCTATCTGCCCCTCTCGTTCCACCTGTCTTCAGGTTCCATCATGTCTTAAGCCAAGCATTTAACTCTTTTATTCATTTAACAAAAACAAAAAGATATTGGGTACTGAATTATTCATCAAATTCACTGATAAATCCTGTCTTAAAAGAATAAGAAAAGCCATCACTATAGGGCACAGCTTAGTGAGATAAAACAAACTCACCACTCTGGGTTAGTGAGAACAAGCCCATTAAAAACCCGTGAGAGATCTCGAAGGTTAAAGATGTAGTGGAACTTGGATGGGGTGGGAGGAAGATCCTGCACAATGTTTTTGTAAAGTACCAATGTGCAACATGTCAACTTGTCACTCACAGCCATGATGCTCTCGTGAAACACCTAAAAAAGGAAAAGATCCCTCAACTGTCTATCAGTGGATGAACAGATAAGTAAACTGTGGTCAACCCACACAATGAAATATTATTCAGCCATAAAAAGGTATGGAGCCATATGGATGAACTTCAAAAGTGTGCTACGTGAAATAAGCTGGGCATATAATTGCACTGATAGGAAAGGCCCAGAATAGAAAAATCCACAGAGACAGAGGGCAGACTGGTGATTGGCAGGGGCTGGGGGAGGGGGTGGAGTGGCACCTTTTAGGATGATGACTGTTCTGGAACTAGACAGTAGTGATGGTTGCACAACATTGCAAATGTACTAACTGCCATTGAATTGTATACTTTCAAGTGGTTAAAACAACTAACCTTATGTTATGTGAACTTCACAATTTTTAAGAGGAGATTAAAAAAATTAAAAGCAAAACTCATCATCTGACCTGCTTTTGTTTTTCTAGATTTTTACGTTAACTGACACATCTACATGGTGCAAAGCTGAAACCCCAAACCTCACACCTCAGTGTGAGGTTTACTGGCCAGACCTCAGGTTTGAACCAAGTGCCTGGAGGGAGGGCACGAACAGGCCAAGCTCCCCTGGGCACACCTGGCCATGCCACACCTGTACCCTTCCCGCCTGGCCCCTGAAGAGTATGCAAGCCCCAATTCAGAAGGGAAAGGCCCAGATCAGAAGGTCATTATTTAAATGAATGGGTTCCATTTGTGGGAGCCAAAGAAATCACTACACTAACAGCAATAACAAGTATCTGCTGAGTGTCCGCTAAGTGCCAGGCTACATGCTACATGCATTTTTCTCCTTTCATTCTCCCAAAAGGCAGTGAGGGGGGTAGCATCGTCCTCTCCATGTTCCAGATGAGAATGGAGCCTAGGAGAGCTGGTTCATGGGACTGGCCCCAGGAGCAGAATTGGACTGGCTGCAGAACCCAAGCCCCCGAGCCGGTCCACTGCTGTGACTCAATGTGGCGATGTAGCTCAGGGCCACACCATGACTTTCGCAGGCCCATGACACATTCACCTCCAGGACCCTTCATAAAAATATATTATGTTTTGTATTTTATGACTGTGTCACTATAAAGATGAACGTAATTCAAGCTGGATTACATTCATTTTTTTTCTTCCATTTTTGAAAGAAATTAAAACATGCTCACAAGCCACACATGCTGTGGGCTGCTGGCATTGCGCCCGCCGTGCTCGTCCTTAAGCTGGCCCTGCATATGTTTCTACCCAGCACAAGGCCCCCGTCAGACTGCTGATTGAAATCAAGTTACCGAGGTATGGCCTTTCAGGATGGAGAAGTAAATTAAATGCAAAGACTCCTCTGAAGGAAATGGAACATTGAAGACATTGAATAGTGACATAAATCTCGGATCCACGTCATTGCGGCCCCCTCCAGCTTTTCCCATCGCAGCGATGAAGCCAAGGTCACGGATGCTTTTACAATTCAGCTCCTTCCCACGGTCATATAAGTAGCCCTTCTCCAACAGCAGTTTCAGCAAGGCAATGGGCTGCTGTGTGCCATATTCATCCACCTCAATTGTTTTAAAGACAAAAAGAGAACAGTCATATCAGAAAGCAGAACTCAGCAAGGCCTCTGCTGACCACTACCTCTCCTTTGCTCTCTCAGAGCATTCTGGGTGTCACGTCATAGGGAGGCTGACCAGATGTCCTGTTTTAAATGGGAGAAAAGACAACAGTCCTGTCCCATTTCAAACAGTAAATATGGTCAGCCTACTGACACCTTGAATTTAGCCCAGTGATACTAGGCTGACCGACCATATGTACTATTTGAAATGGGACAGGACCATTGTTTTCTGCCCCATTTAAAATATGATGTCTGGTCAGCCTATTCATCGGGCTTTTGTAATATTTTTTAATCTGTCTCCCTTGCTGGACTGTAAACTCCATAAGGGCAGGGACTGTGTGTGTTTTGCTTATCACTATACAGCCCCAGTCCCATGGGAGGTTCTCAAAGAATACGTCTGTTGTATGGATGGATGGATCCTGGCTTTGCACACAATCCATAGAGAAGATAGGTTTTCAGAGAAGAAAATGGTTCTGCAGAAATGATATAAATTCCAGTGCTAAGAAAACTTTGCAACTCTCAGGCTCTAGCCCCAGAAATACTTATCCTACACGTTGCAGTAGCCTCCTTCCTTGGTAAATCCAAAGGGATTCTTGGAAAATGTCTGCCCTTATGGTTCCTGTGTATGTGGGGCTGAGAACAGTGTTATTATTATTCTTAAGTATCTAAAGCTCACTTGGAACCACTTCACTCAGACACGTGCTGGACAGAGTCCATAGCCTGCCTGCTGCCAGCTTTATTCTTTTAAGCAACTGAGGGGTGCGATCAGGAAGGACAAGGTCCCTCTGTGTCCTGCAACCTAAGCTGACTCCCCATCACCTGTGTCCTGCAGCCATCACGTGGAACAAAGACGGCTGTTCTCGCATGCACACACACACTGATGCCCCCCCACCCCCACCCCACACACAGGCACAGCGCTCAGTGCGGCACCCCCACCCCGCTCCTGGCGCCTCACTCCACCTTTGGCATATTCATGTCGTCCATGAACACCAGCAGGCGCTTTCCCATGGGGGGGCCGTAAGTGTCTTTAGTTCGCTTCTCCACGTTTGCTTCTAAGTTTCTTTGGATATCCAGGGATGTGGTGCGGGAGGAGAAGTTGACCGTTAGCACAATCTGCAACAGAGGTCATGCAAAAGGTGGTCTTTTCTTCACAGTACAGGCCACAAGTGTTTGACCATGAGCCCTATCATCTCTTTTACAAATTCACTGGTATCTGAACTAACTTTTTTATAAGCCAGTGTATCTGTACCCCACTGATTTTTCAGTGCAAAAGCAAGAATCCCCCTCTCCTCTTGGCAGGTTGTATGAGGCAGTAACACGTGCCACGTGTTGCCCTTGGGGACAATGGAGATGAGAGGGTGCCTTGGTTCTGCACAATTCTAACTCGGTGACCTCCTAAAGGTCGTTCGACCTTTCAGAGCCTCGTTTTTCTCATCTATAGGATGACTTTAATAACATCTGCTTGGACTGCTTCATGGGGGAGGAGGGTAAATAACATGAGCCGGAACACAAAGGCGTTTTCAATACGAGAAAGCAATATTCAAACACAAGCTCCTGCTGCATCTCAATAAATATGTCAAAGAGAATACGAACCACCACGGGTTCCATCTTTGGGACTAACGCTAAGAGAGGGTGAGGGCAGCTGAGTGACTGGGTGGGGAGCACGCCCCCCTGCACAGGTGCTCAGGGAACCTGCTGAGAGCTGGCTGGTAGGTGGTGCCCACGTTCAGAGCATCAGGACTGCCTGCAGCGTGGCAGGCCCCTCCTTGGAGCCGCTGACTTGGTAGGTCGGGCGTAGTTTAAGCAAGCTTTCGGGTGACACTGCATCTAGAGATCACCCTCCAAGTAAGGGCCCTGACTGCAGGCGCACACAAGCTGACGTGTGGATGTGATCAGATGTCCCTTGTTGGGCCTGTAAGCACCAGTGACTGTCCCAGAAGGTGCACACTGTGACGGGGACTTCTGAGCACGACCTCCCTCTGCCCAACTCCACAAATGTGTAGGTCCCTCTGGCTGGATGTACCCCTCCCGTGCACTCCACAACAATGTCCTTAAAGTTAAATAACCATGTTTGCTCGTGCCCGTGTGAGTGAGCTTGACCCTTCATGGGCAGCCTGGCCCAGTCCTCCCCACATCCCTTACAAGGCCAGGTGACAGCCCCCAACCCCCACGCTGTCTCCGTGCTGGCGTGACTTGGTATGCGACACCAGATCACAAATACAGACACTACTTACATTAATCTCTTTGCTCAGATTTTTGAGAAAGTTCTGGGTAGTGGCTGTCTTTGAGGTGCCAGATTCACCAACCAAGATAATAGGCTGCTTAATCTTAACCATCTGTTCCAGCACCCAGGTAGTACGCGATGTATCCACGGTGTGAACTAAGAAATAGATCAAGAATGGGAGTGTCACAGACATGCCAAAGGAGAGCCACAAAACGTGTCAGCGAAAACCTAAGATGTGAACTCAAAAATGTATAGATGGGTAAAATCTTCATAGATGCTCACATCCCCAACTTTTGTTTTTAACAGCTTTAGGAGGTATAACTTACATATTATAAAATCCACCCACTTCAAGGGTGTGGTTTCAGGAGGCTGATGCATGTCTGCAGCTGTGTAATCACCACCACCATCCAGGGTCAAAACACCCAAACTGCGTGTAATGTCCAGTTCTGACTCGTGTGCAGGTATTAAAGACTGAGCTTCCCTGTCACTGACGCCTCTCTCGGGTCTGCAGGACCTGCTGCCCTGACTGGTACTTTCCTCTGAAGAGAGCACAAGACTGCAAAGGTGAGTCTGGTTCACATCTACACTGACAGCTTTTAGTTCTGATCTGTTCCTGAGACAACGGGTAAGCCTCACTCTGTAAGAACTCTCCAAGAGCCAAACTTGGACATTCGTTTTGTAAAAACATTCAGCCTCTGCATTCTTACACAATTTTCTTCTGTGCAGGATCAAAATGAAAGTCATACAAGGTTGGAAGGTAGCCTGCAGTACATAATGGTCTATTTAGCTTTGATAGCAGACATGGAAACACAGAATCCATTCTGGCATGTGCTTGAGAAGAACTAACGCCACTTGTTCCCTAATCTAGAGTCAGAGACATGCATGTAAACTATGGCTCAACATATAAATGTCCGTGGCAAGTGACTTTTCAAGGCAGCACCTCTTACAAAACGCTGCTTGGTTTGTTCCTCTCTCATTCCCTCCTACACCCAGCCAGCAGCACAGGCTGAAGGGAGCCTGCAGAGCTGTGAAGGGGAACAGAGCAGCGCCCACCCTGCCCCACCCCACCTGTCAGAACCTGCCTGCCTGGGCAAAGAGCTGAGATTCACAGATGGTCTGAAGATGCTCAAAGCCAGTGCACCTAGAAGCAATCAAAAGTGCCACCCTCCCAGCACGGCCAGCAGCTCCCTCTCCTCGGTTTCTACCAACCAGTGTGTGGGTGCGACTCAGACCACGAGATCATTTTCATTTTCTCACTGAACAAGAGCCACACACTCAAACCACAGAACAGGGGCTTGGTTCTCACTCACCCAGGATGTCACTGAATTTCCTCTCGTGGAGGTGAACATACTCTGGAACTAGTCTATTCCACGGTATCCATTTCTTACGTTCGGGATCAAAATGAAAGTCATACAAGGTTGGGAGGTGACCTGCAGTAATAAGGGTCTATTTTGCTTCATTTGTAGATGTGGAAATACAGAATCAGCTCTGGTACATGAAATGAACTAATGCTACTTGTTCCCTGAGTACTTACTGGGTAAGTACTCATTCATTAGCTAGGTACCTACTGGGTACTTCCATCCAAGTATTGCTACTCACTGGCAGGTAGGTACTGGACATTTGAACTAACGCTACCGTTCCTGTCCATTGGACAGAGGCTGACTGAGTCCCTTCCCTGAAAACACAACAGTGGGCGGCAGCCTCCGTCCCTGGGCTTCCAGTTGTTGGTGGGTTGGGTGGGGGTATGTAGAGACAATCAGGGTGCTGAGTTCTGTGTTGGGGGTACAGGTGCACTGGGCACCCTATGAAGGCACCTCACCATGCTGGGGCAGGGATGAGGCTGCGAGGTGCCAGGTGACACAGGATGCTTGGGGAAGCCCAGCCCTTTCCCCCACCCACACACCCTGTACCCTGATCAGCAATCACAGGGGTGCTGTGCAAACCCAGCTTTAGGTCAAGTTCCCTCCTGCACCTCTCCCCCCACAGAGCGCCACCCCACAGGTGCCTAAGCTAGGGGGGTACATTTAGACTCATCAAGAAAGTCCTCCCAAAGGGGTTGGGCTTCTGCTATAGCAGTTCATGCACTTGAACTTCTGAGGGTTCCACCAGCTGCACATTTCTCTAGAGAAGCCAGCAAGCTGGAAAAACCCGTGCAGCCATACATATGGAAAACCAAGGTCACTTCCTCTAAAAACCTAACCTAAAGTACTCTGAGCAGGAAAACAGGTTACACTTGGTTCCTACCTGGCAATTCCCCAGGGCTGGCCCAAACCCCTTCTGTATCAGCAGAAGGCAAAGAAGCAAGGCGTTTTACACATTCATCAAATTTAGTCCTTCCATCATCCAGCAGGGCAGCACCCAGAGAGCAGTACAGAGCCTCTAAGAAGTAGCACTCCAGAAGATCAGGGTCCTCTATTTCTCCTTCTAGTAGCACATCCAACATCTTTGTTAACTGGGTCACCTGCCATAGGAAAACACCTGGGTCAGCCCAGGTGTTCCCCACATTCCTCTGTCCCAGGTCAGTTCTGGTCATAAATCCTGGAACCCCACATCCCAGAGGGATGGGAACATATGGCCTACCATATTGGTTTAGACAGGGTCACAAAAGTGCCATGTCGACCTTGTCAGTAACCTGCAATGTTACAGTTCACCCATTTGGCACCTCTGCTTCCCTTGACAACCCACTA
This sequence comes from Craseonycteris thonglongyai, assembly GCA_004027555.1. Taxonomy (NCBI): domain Eukaryota; kingdom Metazoa; phylum Chordata; class Mammalia; order Chiroptera; family Craseonycteridae; genus Craseonycteris; species Craseonycteris thonglongyai. Next base: position 92,660 of record PVKE010001038.1, read on the forward strand.
TGGATTTGCCTTGAGGGAAAATTTTTCTCTCTACTAAGAGGGATTGTTTCCTACCATATTTAGGTCTGTCTGAGGAACTATTGTCTTCAGTTTCTCTCCGTGTCTTCCATCCACTATTCCTTCCACTATTACATCAATGAGATAGGGCACATATTTCTCAAAGAGACTCTGCAAATCGCCTAGCTCCACCTACAGAAGAGCAGAATTCCAAAGCATTTTCAAGGGTCCCTTGTAAAGGGGTGAGAAACTTCTTCTGATGGATGTTAAACCTGGCAGTCACCTGTAAACTCCAACAGTAGTGCTTTCTGTTTGTAGAGAAAGTTGTGTTTTATAATACTTTCATTTCATTGTGAAGCATTTCATTTCACTGCCATAGTCTTCCCTACCACCTGAGAGGGAGGAGGGATTAACAAGGCCCATCTGACAGTAAAGGGGCTGATTTATTATCTTATAGTTCAAGTGACATGGCCACAGTCATCAGTAAAGAGTGCAATGCAATGGAAGGCCCCTCTCCCTGCCAAGGCACTGATGACCACCAGGGATAGCATGTGTCCTAAGCCAGCTCTCTCCCTCATATGACAGTGTCTCAGGTGGTCCTAACATGTTTCCCTTGATCTATTTATGTCCTAACTTCCAATCCAGCACCAGCCTAGTGCTCCTTCTAGAGATTCACCCTGTGTCCCTTTCAGAATATAGTCATGGTGTCTGGGGTATGGTCAAGCCACAGCCTTCACATGACTGTCCCATTTATCTCTGTACCTTTCAATGAAGCCTATTGCTAAGACAAGACACTTCTGAGCAACCATGTGACACATCACATGCTTTGCAGTCAACTGAAATGATTGAATTTCAATACATAATAAGCCAGGTCCTTCACACACTGATTTCATCCAACTGAGCAAAAAAGGAGGAGCTGGTTGTCTCTTAGAAACAAATCTCTCAATAGCTGGGGTTGGCTGAGCCAGGGGTTCCCTCCTACAATAACACAGGAGGCAAAGCCAAATTTGGTATGCCTCCTGTGCTTATAAATACAGTTTTATTGGTACATTGCTACACCCATTCATGTACTATGGCTGCTTTCACACCACAATAGCAACATCGAGTAATTGCAAAAACAAACAAACAAAAAAATGACCCACCAAGTCTAAATTTTTACTCTCTACATCTTTACAAGAAAAAAATCATCATCAACCTCTGATCAAGACTATCAAAAACATTATCTGTCCCACTGGCTGTGAGTTATCTGGAATCAACAAGTGGGCCTTCCGTGTTTTCATCCAATTTATTGATAGCATTAGGCATTAGTGCTTAAGATCATGGGCAAGTCAAGGTCAAGAACATGGCCTTCAACTGCAAACATCCACCTGGGTTACATTTATCCAACTAGCCACCAATGCTAGTAACTTTAAGTTCATTTTAGAAATAATTCACCTTGTTTTGTATTTGATTAACCCATTTTTTCCAGTATGGTTGATATTTCAAGTTTTTAGGATCCACATAAACCATTCCACATCGAGACACAGTTGCAGGGGAGGCATACTGTAAATCTCCAACCTGGATAAATAAGAGAAAATCAGTCACGTCTACAGCTATTGACAACTGTACCACATGATTAAAAGCGTTTGCTTGTGCAAAGTTCTTAACTGCATAAAACCCAAGTCATACCTGGATTCACCAGGCTTTCATGAGGCTTCTAGTTGAACACTTAGGTTTATCGTGGGAAATTACACATCTCTGATGTCACACCTTTTTAAGTTTCCTATTACTATAAAATTAATGTGAAACTAATGTGCTATAGAATAGCTAACAAAAACAGAAAAATACAAAGAGAAAAATAAGCTATCCAAAATCCCACCATCAAGAAATAAACATTGTTTTGGCATGTCATTCTTTCAGAGTTGAAATTGGATAATATAAAACTTAATAAATATGTGTCTAAACCAGAAATATGACCATGCCTGTCTCTCTTTCCAAGAAAGAAGAGACACAGTTCAGTCAGCCAATGAGCTAATGATATGCACAAATACTCATGCATTGACAAGTTAGAACGGCATAAAATTGGAGCTAAAATGAAAGCAAGTCTCAGGCCTACAGCTGTGAAACAGGTTCAGAGAATATGATAGAAAGTTTGAAAAAGCAAAGACAAGATAAAGGCAAATTAATATGAGACAAAAAAACAAGGCAATTATGAACTCTAGGCCAAAAGAAAAAGGACTCTAAAATAAATATAATCACAGTATACTAATTGGCTCTAAGTATTTCCATATTTATACTAATGTAAATACCCTGTACAGTTTACAGGCATAACTGACTTAACAATACAGTATTCTGAGGAGAGGAAGTAGATTGGTGGCAAAACACATGAGCTCTCATGCATTATGCTAAGTGAAACAAGTCAGGAGAAGAAAGACAAATACCTGTGATTTCTCTTATATGTGGAATCTACAGAACAAAATAAATGAACACACAAAACAGAATAGATGCAGAGAACAAATTGATGGTTGCCAGCAGGGACAGGGGTTGGGGAACTGAGTAGAAAGGGTGACGAGATTAAGAAATACAAATTGGTAAATACAAATTAGTCACATGGATGCAAAGTACAGCATAGGGAATGTGGTCAATAATATTGTCATAACTATGTATAGGGCCAGGTGGGGACTAGACTAATCAGGGGGAATCACTGAATAAATTGCATAAATGTCTAACCACTTTGCTATACAACTGACCCTAATATAAAATAATATTGAACGTCAACTGTAACTGAAAAAAATTACTAAATAATTTTTTTAAAAAGACATGAGGCCTCACTTTCACAGCAGTCAATCAATAGATAATGTGTAAACCTGATGAAGAAAGAAGTATTAGCATGTTAACTGTGTTAGCCGTGGACTCTAGGATAACCATCAGGAGAAACAGCTCACGAGTGAAGTGGTTACCTGTGGGACACGGTAAAGAGGGGTGAGGGGAGCACACAGAGAACAAAGAGCTATACTCACCATCAACTCTCGTGCACTGTTTGGGTTTTCTGCAGTCATCTAATTTATTCCTACTTTAATCAACATTTAAAAATTCAATTCAAAGAAAGACTTAGGTTCAAAATACTTGTTCATCCCCACTTGCCTCAAAGAGCAGAGCACAGTGCACTTGAAGCCGAATGCGCTCGCCGTTGGCCAATGTCAACAGCTTGTTGTCATCCATCACGGAATTCATGTTCTCTACCCACAGAGCATCCACGTCACCGTCAAACAAGATATACCTGCAGTGACCAAGCGTGCCAGTGTGGAACTTGGTCTGACCTCCCCCATTCACACTGAATGCCTTTTCCCAGGGTTTTCTGGCCGGGTCCTGAGACAGAACACCCAACATGGTCCAGAGGTTTGACCCACAAAATAGACAGAAAAAAAATACATTAAAACTGTGAGTTAGTGACCAACATTTGAGAATCAGGAAACATCACACAATAATCTAGATTTCAGCAGGCCTGAAATCTTCCAGAACATCAAGGTCACCAAAAGTTAAAAAAAACCTGAGGAACTACTCAAAATTAGAGGACACCAAAGGGAGAGGATGACTGAGTGCGATGTGAAATCCTGAGCTGATCCAGAATTGGGGAGAATTGCTAAAAAGAAGTTGTTCCAAAGTCATTAGCTGCAGCTTCAGGTTTTTGTTATTTAAGGTTATCAATGGGATGGTCCCTCAGTTTACCTGAGAGGTGTCACAGGAACAACACTGGGAAAAGGTTTTTTCCAACAAAGCATTTCTGCTCTTGACCTCATGTGACCCTTGCCACCACAGCATGTGGCAACATGTGCAGGATGGGCATCCACAACCACCTCTCAGGTGAGAAAGCAGGGCTCAGAAGGACATTCCAGCACTTTCCACAATGCTCTGCTGCCTTTCCAGGACTTACCTTGCCATACAGGCAGTCTGATGTGGCAGCTGTGTATGACAGGTGGGTCTCAGACAACCCAAGTTCCAAGCGCTGGCCTTGGGGTGAGTTCCTTACCTTCCTTAGGCCTCAGCGTCCTCTATGGTAAGCTGGGGACAGTCTCATTTGAGGAGGTTGATGGGGACCACTGATCAAGAGCCCTGAGATGATTGATACCTGATGCCTCGTGAGCAGAGCCTCTAGCCTCCAACTCCATGTCTGTTGGCATCCGAGCATACGGCCACAGTACTGCACATCACCTGTGTCTTCACGATGCTGAGCCAACTAACACGGACTAATGCCACTGTCACTATTCACAGAGATACTCACTTTCGCTCCTTCTTATCCGTGGGTTTGTTGATCTCCCTGAAGATGTTAGACAGCACCCCGTCCGTCCAGTCTCGGGTGGTGGGGTCCAGGATGCCATACAGCTCTATGACACTCACAGCCTTGGGGTTCAGGATGTACAGCTTTGTCGTCAACCCAAGCCTAAATCAAAGCAGAGGCTTCAGCAGGGCTCCCGACAGACTGAAAACATTAGAAAAGCAATCTAGGCTGCCTGTTTGGGGGATTGGATGCTTTGGATCCAATCTAAAATTTAAAATGCAATGCACACAAACAACTAGCTCTTAATGGCTTATATTAAATGCAAGGGAACTGCCTTTCACCAAAACAATGGCCCCAGCACATGTGAGGCCTGAACTAAAAGTGTGACTTTTCCTTTTGAGGGACACGAGAAGCAAACTTCCATGTACGTTTCATATTTTTTGTATATTACATATTCAGGCATACGACATATTTATGTAGATATTTCACAATTAATATATGGGAGATAAGCCAGTCATCCAGATAAGACAAGAAGCCTTTAAACTCCTAATTTAATCCAGCAATGAAACAAGTAAAGGTGCTCTGGTTTAAAGGGTGTTTAGGACAAATTTATCCTCCCCTCCCAGGAAATCAGAGAGCAAAGAGGGACGAGGTAACCCGGCCGCCAGCCAGGCCCTCCCTGCGGAGGTTGTACTCACTTGGTCTGGGCCTGACACAGAGCATTAATGACCACGGACTTGCCCCCTCCCGTGGGCCCCACCACCATTGTCGTGTGGCGTGTTAACATGGTCTCGAACATCTGAACCACTTTATCCACCTGTGGGACAAAATTTGCAGCTGGGTGAAAACACATCCTTTTTTTAGACAGTTTTATTGAGCTATAATTCACTCACTATATAATTCACCCACTGAAAGTATACAGTGAAATGATTTTTAGTATGTCCAAAAGGTTGTTAAACCATCACTACCTCCAGTGTTAGAACATTTCTATCACCCATAGCCCCGAGAAAAACCCTGTGTTCATAGTCATCTCTCCCAAGCCCCTCCCTCCAACTGCTGGCATTCACTACTTCCTGTCTCTATGATTTGCCTGTTCCCCAACATATAACCAGAATGATATAAATGGGATCATGCAATAGGTGATCTTTTGTGTCTGGCTTCTCTCGCTCAGCATCATGTTTTAAAGGTTCAACCATGTTGTCGGCGCTTGATTCCTTTATATGGCTGAATAATATTCCATTGTATGGACGGGCCACATTTTGTTTGTCCAGTCATCTGTTACTGATGGACATTTGCATTGTTCCCACTTTGGGGCTTTTATGAATAATGATGCTATGTACATCCATGTACAAGTTTCTGTGTGGATGTAAGTTCACATTTCTCTTAGGTAGACAGATGCCTAGGAGTGGAACCGCTAGGCTACATGGTAACTCTATGTTTAAGTTTTTAAGGAATCAGACTGTCTTCTTGATCAGCTGCACCATTTTATAATACATTCTCACCAGAAAACACACCTTTTAAAACAACCACCTTCAGAGGGAAACGTTGGGGCCAGGAACAGTGCACAGGGCACCCTCACCTGTGGCCTGTGCTCACGGCCTAGTACTGTGGTCTGCTGGCGGCCTGATACCCCAAGGTGGCCCGACCACAGGCCGCCACCCTGAGCCTGGAGCTTTCAGCACTCAGATTCTCAGCAGAACACTCTAGCAATAATTTTTGACTTAATGACAATGTATACAACTTACAGGCTTCAGGTGATCAAAATCCTGTCAGCAAAAACTAATTTAACTTTTCTATGTGTGATTCAGGGGAGGCAGGGGAAAGTGTGGTGAGGACAGAACATTAGATGATTGTGCCCCAAAACAAAATAGTTTTCTGATCACAATTGGAAGGGTGTCTAGCCCACGATGAAATATTATTCAGCCTTAAAGTGGAAGAAGATTCTAATACTTCTACAACATAAATGAACCCTGAGGACGTTATACTGAGTGGAATAAGCCAGGCACAAATGGACAGATACTGTATAATTCCACTTATATGAGGTACCCAAAGTGGTCAAGTTCAAAGGAAGGGGAGATTGAGGAGTCATTGAACGGGAACAGAGTTTCGGTTTGGGACGATGAAAGCGTTCTGAAGACAATGGTGGTGATGGCTGCAGACCCATGTGAACGTCCTTAAAGCCACCAAACTATACACTTAAAAACAGTTAAGATGGTAAATTTGCTGTGATGTGTGTTTTACCACAATTTGTTTTTAGAACTGAAAACAGTAACAGAAGAAATGCAGAAGTCGGTGGGCTCACATTTCCAGTGTCATTTTACCTGGATGGGCAGGACAATGAAGCCACTGTCCTCAAGCACTTGCTCCACGGCGTCATTGAAATTGGGGTAGCGAACACGCGGACAGTCGAGCCCAGGAAACAGATCAGAGATCAAGCCAAGGAAAAGAGGGACGTCTGCAAACACGAACTTGGGCAGATTCATGTCCCGAAGTGCCCTCATGAGCACCACGTCCTGACCAAACAAAGCACAGACATCGTCAGAGACGTTTCCGGAAGACCAAGGGGCAGGTCTAGAAAACCTCTCAGGAAATATGAAATGAAATTTTACATAAAACGTAGACCACACGGTCTCTAGGGAAGTGTGTGAGTGGCACTGCCTGAGCTGTGCTTCAGAGTCAGACCCATGTAGAAGAAACACAGCCACTCCTCGCACTTATATTGCAGAGGAAAACAAACTCACATCCCTGCTTTCATGAGAACTGTGTTTATCCCCACCCTCCTGCAATGATGAATTATTCCCATGGAAGCATCACAAACGGTGGTGCTGTGAAGACACTGAACTTGACCTGACGGTAATAAGTCAAATTAGGAGAAAACAAGGTGATGGGTAATGGGGCAAATGAAATGACAGCCGAGACTAACCCTCTCCCGAGTGCTGTACTGCGCCCACTGCCTCCTTCCCAGTGTGCGCTGCCTACCACGGCCCCTACCTCCTTCAGTTCCGAAGACCCTCTCTTCAACTCGCCAGCCATCACCAACACTGATTTCAGGGCTCTGAGTCCAAAATCATAATGATGCTGCTTGGAGAGCTGCTCCCGGGCCAGCTTATACAGAACAGTCATCTTCTTGGCCAGAGTCTTTGGGAATAAAAGATAATAATAAAGAAAGGTGTTCAGATGAAGCTATTCTATAAGCAAACAAATCTTATCAGTGTGGGTCCTTCGCTTTTAACCATGACAGATTAGAAACTAATTTAAAAGAACACCAGCCATACCAAAATTTGATGCCTGTCCCTGAAAGCTGAACCTTACTTAACCCAGGCATGTTCAACCTGCAGCCCAGGGCGGCTTTGAATGCGGCCCAGCACAGATTTCTTAAAAGCATTAAGAGATTTTTTGCAACATTTTTTTTTAGCTCATCAGCTATCATTAGTGTTAGTGTATTTTGTGTGTAGCCCAAGACAATTCTTCTTCTTCCCATGTGACACAGGGACTTCCCAATCAAGGCCAACCTGAGCTAACAGCATGTGCCCATTGTCAGGTTCCTGGTTTTGACAATGCACTGCTGCGGGCATGTAAGATGTTACCTTTGAGGGAAGCTGTGTGAGGGGCACATGGGAACCCTGCACTACTGTTGCCACTTCTTGGGAGTCAAATTCTTCCAAAACAAAAGTTATCATTTCAAGAAGAGAAACAAAGCAGAAGACTTGGAAAGCCACACAGAACAGACAGCCCCCAGGCTGAAGGCAGAGGCGAGACAAACCCTCAGGCTGCAGGCAGAGGTGGGGGGGGACACCCACGAGGCCCCACCTTGGCCCAGAGGAAGCCCTCGGAGAAGAGCATGATCTCGCAGATCTGCTGCATATCCGGCACAATCACCACCACGGGCCGGAAGAGAGCCTTCACCGACTCGGGCAGCTCCGTGCGGCCAGCGTAGCCAGGATTCATGGTGATGAAGATGCCCATCCGCGGGTCCAGTGAGATCTCCTGCCCTTCAAACTGGAGGGTAACAGGACAGAGGGGGGGTCAGGCTGCTGGCCCACCCACCACAGGGGAAAGGTGGCTTGGAGCCAGAAGGCCCTCTGCCTTCATGGGCACAAGGCAGTCCTCATGCTTATGGCCTGAGTGTTCTGGGGGCAACCTCAAATGACCCCCCAACTCTGATCTGAATCAAGGGTCTCTTCCCTTGAAGAGTAGCTGATATTGGGAGAGAGTGCAGCCCAGGGCTGATTGGAGGTGCTGTATGACCCTAACAGGTCACTGAATCTCTCCGAGTCTGTCCTTTCCTGCAACGTTGTGGAGATCCAATGATACTACACATGTGCGAGCACCCAGCCTGTGAGCAATGGGTGGGTTTTCATTCAGGTGTGCTGTCACCCTTTCCCCATCCCACCGCCACCCCCATCTGGGTACCTGGACCTAATGAGATCAACCCCTCCTACAGAACCCCTCCGCAGCATCCTTCAAGACACCAGCCTTTGTTCTCCAGGTGCCCCAGGTACCAACAACAGAAATCTCTGTATTTGGAGTCTCTCTGGCCTAAGTTGAGTTTCAACTATCTCAACTTTTCTATTTTATTTCATTCAGTGGTCCACCAGAGAGACAGAAGGCAGAATGTTTTATTTCTGTGAGACACAGTCTGCCTCAGTTACAGAAAGGCACCCCACAGATAGCTGGTGCACCCCCAAAACAGAGCCCACTCTTATCTCCCAAGTCTTCACTGATACCACCCTCACCGGCTCCTGACACCCGATGCAAGTCCCACCCAGATCATGGTCTGAGCCAATAGCAGGCCTGCTCTTGGAAACACAGCTTCTATAATAGAAACCTAAACACACCACAGGTTCCATTTCCTCCCATGGGAGCAGTAAGCTCAGCCCTAAAATAGTTCAGAAGAACTAATTAAAAGAAAATCCACCCAGAACCTTTCTGAAATCCTCAGATCATTTTTCTCCAAATTCTGACCCAGCTAATCTGATGTAACTTAACAAAGATGTCTTAAAGTGAAGTCTGCAAATGTGTGCTTGGATGGGGAGAGATTAGTAAATTCTCAAAAGAAGTTTTTTCATTTGTGTTTTCATTTTGAAAACAATCTTAAAAATCCTGCTCAGTATAATGCCCTAACATTACCAAATACAAAGGTAGAATTTCTTGTTCCTTGTGATAATTTCTATTGGAGACATTTTGATTGACTAGAATGTTCATCTTTCAAGTCTTTTTTTTTTTCCCTCAAACTTGGGAAGTCACTAAGAATATATATTTTTTTCCTTTAAAAGGGGCCTTACACGTCACTTATTTGAGAACACATGCCTGCCCATGTATAACTACTAATTTTATGTCTGGAATTAATTTGACAGTCTTAGAATATTAAAGTCCTTAATTATCAAAGATGCTGATAATGTGGAGAAACCCAGCCATCTCAATTTGAAAACAAAAAATCCAGCAACTCCTCATCTATGGGAAGCCAGGTCTGGAAGGAGCCCGCCGTGTGATGTTGCTAAGGTAATCCGGCAGGTGTCCATCTTGGCGCACAACAGGTTGCCCACCTGGAACGTGGTTAGCTGATGGATCAGAGCATTCCGGATCGTCTGGATCTGCGATGAGATGACTGAGAGCACAGAGGCATCGATCCGATTAAACTCATCGAAGCAGCCCCAAGCCCCGCACTGCGCAAGGCCAGAGAAAATCTTCCCAACAGCCTAGAATGGAAGAGATGTCAGGACAGGGGGAGTTTCAACTCTGGAACTGCAAGAGGCACATTTGCTAAATTAAAGCAAACGATCATTATATTGGCAGAGAAGCAGCCAGCCGCCTCCCACATGACGAATCTTTCTAGAAGGACTTCCAAGGCCTCTTGTGGGCCAGCTCCTGTTTACAGGATTTCAATTTAAAAACAAGATTTCTAGCTTTTCTTACAATACTGGAAAGTCTAGCCACACTGGGTCCACCTTCCTACACAGCAGCCATTGACCTGGGCTGAGCAGTGGCGCCCCCTTGAGGCCGAGCCCGGCTGTCCAGTCCTCCCCACTCCAGCTGTTCACTGTTCCTCCCCTGACGCTGATGGGCATTTAAGCTCGGGATTCTCCGTCTACCTGCTGCTAACAGAGTGGACACTCCTAAGTTCTGAGACTGTGGTGGAGACAGGATTTTTTCTATATGCTTCCAGCTGTAGCCATGTCGTTTCAAGAAAGCATGTGAGATGACGTGACTTCCTGCGGTGTCCCACCTTCCGCTCCCTGCCCAGTGACACTGTCCTAGGAGTGACCCCAGGGCCTTACCTTGTAGTCCATGCCTTCGCCGCAGTTGGTTACAACACAGAGCAAGCCCAAGGCTTTGGCCAGGTCCTTGGTGGTCTCAGTTTTGCCAGTACCTGCTGGGCCAGCAGGCGCCCCACCCAGATACATGGACAGTGCCTGTCATGAGCCAAATGCAAAACTTATGTTGTCTGATTCACGCATGGACAGAAACAGGTGTCATTGCCCAGCTTAGCACTGGGACAATATAAGCATAATATATCTACAACAAGAGGCTATAGATATAGCCTCACACTCACCTTTTAGACAGTCACCATTTTTAACATCTGTTTTTCCATTAACCTCTACTGACCACCCCCCACCCCACATTCTATAGAAACCAGTATACCAAGGACTAAGCAGCTGCTGGGGTGCTGTCTGACCTGAGGACAATGCCCAGAGGTCCCCAGAGCTGAGGCTCACAGATACATCTGTGCAGTGAAGGAGTCTCTTTGCCAATGGAAGGTCTGGCCCTTTGTCTCCAGACCCTACAGGGGTGGTGAACCTTTTGGCGATTGAGTGCCAAAGTTTATGAAATAAGAGTATACTTGCTCGACTCGCGTGCCAACCCATCGGGTAAGATAGAGGTATCGATTATTTTTATGTCTATAAGAGCATAAACAATAATTTTTTAAATGGTATTCACAGCTCCGCATACCGAAATAATTGCTCCGCGTGCCACTTTGGGCACGCGTGCCATAGGTTTGCCACCCCCGCCCTAGGAGCTGAACTGAAGTCCTGGGAATGTCTTGCCTGAGAAGAGTATCCTTGTGGATCTGGGGACCTTAGGCCACGTAGGACAGACTACTAGCATGGCTGATGGTGGGGGCCTTGGGCCATGTTAGTTAGTCTCCAGCCTGACTTCTGGGGAGGCTGGAGACTAAAGTCAGCCATTCAGGAGGTCAGTCACATGCACATGACCATTCCCCAGTCAAAGCCCCAGACACTGAGGCTTGGTTGAGCCCCCTGGGTGGCGATGCTTGCACATGGTGCCACCCGGAGCCACCAGAATAAACAAATGCACTGGGGGAAGTTCTCCAGGTCGCTCCCAGACCCTGCCCTGTGCCTTTTCCTGTTGCTGATTTTGATCAGCACCCCTTTGCTGTAATGAGCCATAACCATGACCATAACTGTGGTGTGACTGAATCCTATGAGTCCTTGTATCAAATTATTAAACCTGAGGGCTTAATCTCAAAAGGTGGCAATTATACAGTGTTCCAAAGTGAAACTCCTTTATAGATTCCTTTGCTATCAGCATTAGTGTCCTGGGGCTGCCCTAACAATTACCACACACTGATGGCTTAAAACAACATAAATGGACTTTTTCAGTTTTGGAGACCAGGAGTCTGAAACCAAGTTGCCAGCAGAACCACACTCCCTCCAAAGGCCCCTGGTGGCTCCAAGTGCTCCCTGGCTTATGGTCACATCCCTCCAATCCCTGCTTCTGTCTTCACGCTATCTTCCCTGTATCTCTGTGTCCTTTCCTCCTCCAGCAAGGACACCTGTCACTGGATTGAGGGTCGTAATCCAGGATGCTCTCACACCTAATCCTTAACTAATTATGTCTGCAAAGACCCTATTTCTAAGGTCACACTCTGAAGTTCTGTGTGGACGTAAATTTGGGGAGAGACACTGGTCAACTCAAAATACTACCACCACTACCACAGTCATGCTTAGAGAAACATGCATAACCACAGCTAAATGATAACCATGAGGGCCGGGGTCAACAATCACCTGCGTCAGAGTCAGGTAAATCCGGTCAGTGAGGGGCGTGATGACCAGTCTCCCATTCAGTCCCATGTACTCATAGCCATAGCTGAAGGTCCCCGTGCACTGACGGATGTTCAGTTCATCCGGTTCTCGGTCCCAGTAAAACCGCAGCTGACTTTCCCATTCAAACTCGCGGGCTTCGAGAATACTAGAGGGAGAGGCATGGGGGAGGGGTGAAGAGGGAGACAGACATGGAGAAGACAGAGTGGAAGCAAAGGAGGCAGGAGAAGCAGGAAGAGAGGCCCGAGGAGGATGAAGGGTGGCTGGAGGTGCAGGTGCCCTGGGAGGGCCCTCACCTGCTCCTTATGAAGGAATCCACAATGTCTCTGGCATGCACGTCAATGATGAGCACGGTGTTGTACTTCTTTCTGTCATTTTTGCTCAAGCGCGTGGTGATCCGTGTGACCAGCTCGTCAATCTGCCGGTGCATCTTCCTGCCGTAGTTCTTCATGGCCTGCTTTTCCCCTTCCTGCACTTTGCGGAAGACATCTTCCACCTCCCAGGTCCACCACACCTGGCTGGCAGCCAGCACCATCATCCCTTGGTACTGGAGCATCCAGTCAACTCTGGAGGAAAAGCACCGCTTCAGGAGATTGTTTTCTTAGTCCGGTTAGGAATTTATTTCTTTGATCCGGAATAAGACAGGCCAAGTACAAGCTTTAGGTCAGCAGTGACAGTAAAATGCTTCTGGTGAGACAGTAAAATACCAGGCCAGTACATGTGCCCAAAAGAGGTGACCATGTAGAAAGCATGCCAGATCACTTTAAAAATATGTCTTCATAGACTCAGAATTACAAAAATGTTCACATTTTTAAAATTCCAACAAAAAGTTTAACAATCTCTGACCACACTGCCCAAAAATCAAGAGAACAGTGTTCCCATAATAATAATAAAGGTTTTGTGTCTGCATAAGGGCCCTGCCAAACATATTACAACTTTCCTGGATATCCCACCTAAGTCTCACAGAACAAGTTACCCCAAGATGCTTTCTGTCCTGGAGTTCAACTGCATATTTAAACGAAGCCAGACTCTTGGCCTCAGTGCCTGCAAGCTTCTCACAGCACAAATTCAAGGAGTGAGTTTTCAATACATTGAAATGTATTAAATATTTTAGAAGTGACTACTCATCACTTTTAGACAGAACCAACCCTACAACCACCAGGTTTCTATTGCGCCACCAAGTCAATGGTTCTCACACCTGAATGTGCTCAGAATCCCATGTAAAAACAGTGCAGATCCCCAATGAGGCAGGTGTTGGGCAGGCCCCAGGAATTTGCTCTCTAACCAGCTCCCAGGGGCCTGATGCTGGCAGGACAGGGACCACACTGCAAAGCGCTACTGTAGAGCCTTTAAAGGCAGAAATGTATCCGCTAATTGCAAGAAAAGAAAATCTCATTTGGAACACCAGCCAATCTACTCCAAACCTTTAAACTTGTGCCTATTAATGGGACAAAGTAATAATACATGTTCACATTTATGACCTCACCTGCTTCTGTCTTCACAGTATCTAAAAATTGCCTCTTTGGTAATGAGCCGGTTAGTTCTTCGCATTTCCTTCAACACCGCCGTCATCCAGTCCTCCACGCGCCCCTCAGCCCGGATGACCTTCCGAAACTCCATGACCTCCCCTTCCGCTGAAATCATGGCAGACACCAGTTTTTCTCCGCTGTCCCCGTCATTAAACCTCAGCGATGCTATGTTGTCATACATCTGCAATACAGTGGGGAAAGCTACCCTGTGACACTGTCACTAAGTTCTGGAACCAAAGAGCAGCCTGCAGTGCCCGTCACATGTCCTAGTTGCCAGGACACACTCTACTCAGGTGCCATTCACCCAACTGTTTGTTCACTGGACAAGCACGTGCTGGGTGCTATCATCTATCCTGCACTGGGCACAGGTCTGTGGCAGATTTAAAGACAAAGAAAGCAAAAGCTATCACACTTGATATTCTAGAGTCTGGGCGGCTGTGGAGACGTATGTGGACATGCGGGACCAGGGAACAAAGGAGTAGCTGGGGATCCAATGTTCTGGGGCTGAGAAACTGGACACCTGGGGTGACACTGTCCAACTGGGTGACTTGGACAGGTTGCTCCTCCTCTCTGCAGTGTCTGTCACACACAAGACGAAGTTGGAATGGTCAAATCAAACATGTGAAATGCCGGCACATTAGACACTTGCCATTTATTGGCATTCATTGTCATTAATCAGAATGCTATTCAGGAAAATGAGTCTCTTAGGGTCCAGGACAGAAGAGATGGCACTCTGCAATTAGAGATGAGGAGGAAAAAGCAATAGACTTTAAAGAATAAAATCAGAGGTTTGCAGGAATTACCAGTAAATGAAGTATAACAAACGCCACATTTTTCTATGGCAGTAAAATATGTGTTTATAAAAGTGAAAACAGAATATAAGCCTCTCCTATGAGAAAGAAAAATATGCAGTCAAAACTATGAATCTTACTTTAAAAAGGAAAGCAGCATTAATTAAAGGGAAATTTCTGGAGACCTTTCTGGTTGTCATAACTGGAGGGCTCCTGGCATCTAGTGGGTAGAGGCCAGGGGCGCTGCTCAGCATTCTACAGTGCCCAGAACAGCCCCCACGTCCACCTGCAGCACACACACAGCAAAGAATGAGCTGGCTCAAAATGTAAATAGTGTTTAGGTTGAGAAACCCTACTTTAGGCTAATACTAAATATGGAGCTCTGATTAGCTAACCAGCCACACTCTGGTTCCCTATCACAGAGATAGTTTTCTCTCTTGTGCTTCCGGCCATTTAATATCACTCATAATACATACACATTTATATAAAAGCTTAAAAACATGGGCTGGAAGGAATCACAACAAACTCATGATAGTGGCTGCCTCTTGGAAGTGAAGCAAGAACTGTGAATGGGGGACAAAGAGTATGTCGACTTTGTCGGTACAACTGTAATTTAAAAAAAAAAAAAAGAGAGAGACAAAGCAAATACGACCAAATGGTCCCAAGTGTCAATTCTGGGACAGATTATTAAGCCAACATTTTAAGGTAGGCATTAATCTAAGTACTTAACAAATATTAACTCATTTAGCCTTTATTTTAAAAAACCACTGAAGAGGGTAAACTATTGAGGCTATCCCCATTTACAGAGAAAGAAACCAATGCCCAGTGAGGTTAAGTAGCTTGCCAAAAATCACACAGCAAATCTGTGTAGAGCCAGGATTTGAACCCAGGCAATATGGCTTCAGAATCCATATGCTAAAAGGCACTATCTTGTATTGCCTTTCTGCTTATTATATTAGTATTTTTGTATTGCTGTATTTTTTTAGTTTCTCAAAAAAAAATGTATTCTTTGGATTTTGAAAAAGAGCAACAAATAGCAGCTGAGTCCTGGTGTCATTTCAGATGACAGTGGATGTCATCAGATTTATACTTCAAATAAAACCCCAACAGCATTTCACAGTCTTAAACCTCCGGTTGAACCAAATGATGAAACAAACCGCAGTTACAGAGCCTGTGCAGGGACACACACACACACACCCCACCCCCAGACCCCGAGCCAACCTTGATCATGTGCTCCTGGACGCAGAGTGGGTCGCTGTTCCCCAGGATGCTGAGCAGCTCATCATCGGAAATGAAGAAGAAGCGGGGGAAGGCGTTCCTCTTGGAATCTAAGTAGTCGTTTAAGCTCTTCTGGCATTTCTCAAGGCCCTCGCTGATGTGCCGTAAGTCACTGAGGCGGTTGGGGACCTCACAGCGTCTCTTGATCATGGGGTCTTTTAGGGTCTCGCCCATGATCTGGACAAGGTCGAGAGGACAGCTGTCAGGTCAGGGAAGCCAAGCACCGCTCTTGTCCTGGGGAGGCACCTGCGGGACCCCCCACACAACAGAGGACAACCAACACACCCAGGACCACAGATCTGCAGGGGCCAGTTTGGCAAAAGCTGTTACATGGTTAAATAAGCGTATCCTTAGCATCTTCTAGCATACTGTATACAGTTTACTTATTTCCAACGTCAACTGCCCTGGACAGGGAATTTTATCTCTTTTATTCACTGATGCAACTACAGCAGTGCCTGCACCTAGGGGGCCCTCAATCAACACTTGCTGAATGGACAGTCAGCAATTCCACTTTGAGCAATTGTATGGACCAGAATATTCGCTACAGCACAATTTATAACGGAAAAAAAAGAAAGAAAAAAAGGAAACAGCATAAATGTCCAACAACAGGGAACTAGGTCAATCATTTGCTGTGATGATCTGATTCAATTAGATGTTTATT
This sequence comes from Craseonycteris thonglongyai, assembly GCA_004027555.1. Classification (NCBI taxonomy): domain Eukaryota; kingdom Metazoa; phylum Chordata; class Mammalia; order Chiroptera; family Craseonycteridae; genus Craseonycteris; species Craseonycteris thonglongyai. The sequence continues at coordinate 109,237 of PVKE010001038.1, forward strand.
TATTGAAATACATGTCAAACATGTTAAATTTTAAATAACCAATCATGTTGATTTTTTTAATGAGTATTTTTGTAGAATACTTATTTACCTATCTATTTATTTATATGTCTATGTAGGAACAAATCTTTTTTTTTTTTTAAAGATTTATTTTATTGATTTTTGACAGAGAAACAAAGACAGAGAGAGACAGAGAGAAGGGGGAGGGCCCAGAGCAGTCTCCATAGTTGACATTAGTTTTCCATATAGTTTTACTCCACAGGCAGGCACAGGGCTGTGCAGGGCAGGAACTAGGCCCGGAGCCTCCCACATAGGTCCCGGCAAGAACTGAACTGGGGGCACACCCCAGTTCAGCATGTGGGTCCGCATGGGCAGGGGCCGGGATTCGATCCTTGGTCCTCGGGACTTCAAAGTGAGCGCTTTACTCGCTGAGCTATCCCAGCTTTCCCAAACAAATCTTTAAGAGTGGGATTGCCAATATATATATATATATATATATATATATATATATATATATATATGTATATATTTTTTTTTTTTGCTTTTTTATAATTTCTAAATCCTTTAATGAATAAGAATTTGTGGTGTGATGTTTTTAAGTTTTTTTTAAAAAAGAGTTTATGCAAATGGATAAGAAGAAATTATAAACTCTAACAGATGAAGGAGACCCAAGCATGAGCTGACCACCTGGAACAGAAGAACACAACAGCATCTCTAAGGACCAGAGGGCTGAGTCCCAACCCTTACCCCACGCACTAGTCACTAGCAGCAGCCTGACGGGCACAACCGCTCTGGAAAGGACTTTCAGATGGGCCCACTCTTTCACAGGAAACTCACTTTCTGACAATCTATCGTAAGACACTGATCCTAGATGTGGGAAAAGCATTAGGCACAAACCTGACAACTATTTATGAAAGCAAAGAATTCCATTTCAAACAAGGTGTCCCGTTACAACACAATAATCAACTAAACTAATGTCAAGCCATGCACTGGATCATTATATAAAGGCATTAAAGTATTTTCTCAGGTAGTTTTCTAAAATGAAATGCATCTCTCATAATATTAAGAGAAAATTATAAGATATAAAATTATACAAAACATCATTACAATTGTGTTTTTTCAACATACAAGCACTGTCCAGAAGGTGTCCAGGCATGTAACATGAAAAAGAGAAGCATTTATAGCTGGATTTTTTTTCTGGACAGCCCTCATATATACAAAGGAAAAAGAAATATGTGACAGATTAAAGGGGCCATGCTCAGGTGATAGAACTATGAAAGAACTATGGAAGATACATCTTTTCTACTCTTACATTTTCCAAATTTTTTTGAAAATCAAGTTTATCACTTTAATAATAAAACAAATAAATATTAAAAGTCCCATTTGTCAGCAGTTATAGAGCAAACAGAAATTTTTACTGAACATATGAAAGTCATATATAATGACAGAAAAAATTCAGAAGCTATAACTAGACAATATACTACATGCAAATACATAAGTACCTCAAATCACTGTCCTATTATGATTAAAACAGAAGCCAGTCACTTGCCTTTTTGAATACTTTATCGATGTTGTCAAACTTCTTCGCCTCTTCTGGAAGTTGTGATCTGATATCTCCACTGATAAAAATGCTTTCCAGGTACATCCACTTTCTCTGAACCAACATCCAAATCTGTGAATGCACAATGTTACCATTGGCATGGGCACCTCAAGGTGAGTGTGGCAGAATTCCACCCTCACATAGGACAGAATCAAATCAACTCAGTCAAAGGATTTCCCAGGCAAGATGGCAGAGTGAACACTTATATTCCTTCCAAAATATACAAGAATTATGAAGGAAGAATAACCAAATATCTTAAACTCCATGGGCACACTCAAATGCAAGAGAAAACCATGTACACCAGACCTGGACAGGGAGGAGGCTTCTAGTTGTGTGCAGGGGTTGGAGCCCGGTGACCCAGGGAAACAAAGGACAGACCATGCAGAGCTCATGCAAAATTCATGTCCAGTACCACATGACCCACAATCCCATTTCCAGGCATAGACCGAAAGGAACTGAAAACACAGACTAAATAGCTGTACACAAATGCTTATAGCAGCATCATTCACAACAGCCAGAAGGTGGAAACAACCTAAATGTCCATCAACAGAGGAAAGATAAACAAAAGGTGGTCCAGCCATACAAAGGAATAATATTTGGGCATTAAAAGGAATGAAGTGGGGAAAAGCCGGGACGGCTCAGCAGGTTGAGCGCTCGCTTTGAGGCCATGAGGACCGAGGATCGAATCCCGGCTCCGGCCCAGGCAGGACCCACGTGCTGAACTGCGGAGTTCCCACAGTTTGGTTCTCTAACTGTCTCTGTCTCTGTCTCTCTCTCTATCTGTCAAAAAGTAAAATAGAAATAACTATGCACTGAAGACAAAAAGATAATTTCTCTCTATAA